>PVLC010011493.1:0-15000 GCA_004027655.1 Graphiurus murinus
CCTTTGTCTTATGTTTAATTTTACTCTTTATTTATTTGCAACTTACATTTCCTGTATAAGTCCATGACTTTAATCTATTTTTTATATATGGCTTAAAAAGACTAGGGACAAAATGTGAACCCCTTGTAGCTCCTGCATCAAATTCTCATGAACTCATGAGCATATTTCAAGTTGATAAGGATGATCAATAACAGAAATTCAAGCCAGGCATAGTGGCGCATGCTTGTAATCCTAGTACTTGGGAGCCTGAAACTGGAGGATCCGGGTTGGCCTCCAGCCTCAGCTACTTAGTGAGGCCCTCCGCAACTTAGTGAAACCCTGTTTCAAACTAAAGAATAAAATATGGGGCTGGGGGTGTAGCTCAGAGGTAGAATGCCCCTGAGTTTAATCCCCAGTACTGTAATAATAATAATAATAATGATAATAATAATAATAATAATAACAGCAATTCAAAGTCAGGTGGCACCTGCTTACAATCCCAGTACTTGGGAGGCTGAGACAGGAGGATTGCAGGTTTGCAGCCAGTGTCAGTGACTTATTGAGGCCTTTAACGACTTAGTGAAACCCTGTTTCAAAATAAAAATAGGGCTGGAGGTGTAGCTCAGAGGTAGAATGCCTCTGGGTTCAATCCCCAAAACCCCTCTCCCCCACGCAAGAATAACTCAAACCTGAGAGTATTTTCACCCATATATATTCAGTGTGTGCCTGGCTAAAACTATCATAGACTGGGTTCTCCTTTAAAATAGCAGCTTCTCCTTACTCGTTATCAGGTTTCATTATTTTGGGCTGTTATATTTCTTGGATAGTACTACCTTATTATTGATTCATAAAGAACCCTGTTCTTCTTTCTATTGACTGCTATGTTAAAAGTTTTTTGCTAGATACTGTTAATTCACATAACTAGCATTGAGTTACAGATTTCATTCTTTTCCATTGAGTACTTTGTTTTTAAGCTCTATCTACATTATTCTACCTGAATCCTACAAACACATGTTAATGATTCAAATAATACTCTGCCCCTAGTAATGTAAACCCATCTTGAACAACCTGTTATGTAAATGATTCTGTTGTGACATGTTCTTAAGTAAAAAATACATAACTATCGAAGTATGCATGGACATGCCAGAACTTCTAGAATCTAGATTGTACAATAATGAGAGATAAAAAGGCAATCTTAAGGAAAGATTTAAAGGAAGATTCAATTTACCTTTGGCTTAAAGAAATGCTTAGCCTCTTAATAATCTACCCTGAAGGTAGTTTAATTCTCTCTCATATAGACCATCTGATTTAGGATGTAGCACCTAATTTGCCATTATTACAATGAAAGAAAATTTATATATTTAATATAAACTTGAAAGCAGTTTTACCCTAATGCATAAAAAAGAATGAAGTTACCCAGAAAAATTAAGTTATTTTATGTAAGTTTTTATTTGAATGATTGCTTAACTTTTACTAAACATCTAACATATACTCACTATATGTCTAAGAATATACCAAATTTTATACTAAATGGTGTGACAATATTTTATTTTTCTTCATTAATTTCATTTATTTTTCATGATACTTCAAAGATGTTGCACCATTGCACCCTATACTGCATGTTGTTAACATTTGAGGAAGACATTAGCATAAAATGCTGGTGAGGATGTGGGGAAATAGAAACTCTTCTACATGGTTGGTGGGAATGAAAATAAGTACAGCAACTATGAAGATCATTGTGAAAATTCCTCAGAAAATTTGAAATGAATACACCACATGATACGGCTATACCACACCTGGGTATCTTTCCAAAGGGCCTGAAATCAGAATATTATAGTAATGTGATCACATCCATGTTTATATCAGCACTATTAACAATAGTCAAATTATGGAATAAATCTAGGTGTCTATCAACAGATGAATAAATTAAAAAATTATGAGATATAAACACAATGGAATTCTACTCATAAGTAAATTCTGCTCAGTCAAAATTATGTCATTTTCAGGGAAATGGATAGACTTGGAGAATATTATGTTAAGTGAGATTAACCAGTCACAGAAAGTGAAGAGTCATATGTTTTCTCATATGTGGAAGCTAGGGAGTGGTGGGGATACAAGAGAAACTTTAGATAATGGAGGAGAAACTCCAGTGGAGCCAGGAGGGTGGTCTAGGGGGAAAGAAGGCGGGAGAAGATGGAGACTCCCAGAAGATGTTACTACCATCGGCTTTGTGAACATATGTGAGAGTATCAATATCAATCTCAATATTCTGTATAGGGAAGAGGGAGAATGGGGAGGGAGCCAGAGGAAAGCCCACCAAGTGGTGTGTGCATGTCATTATCACCATGAACTACATTATGATGTGAGACTGTAATGCACCAATAAAATATAAAACTAAATACATATAAACTATAATTTATTGGTTCACGTTATTGGAAAGTACGAAGCCTCCATAATTATAGTTGTGCATCACTCAGCAACCTCAGGGGTCTGAGTCAACCACCTTCTCCATCACACTTCACTTGTTTCTTTGTTCAAGGTAGGTGGGTCCCACAAAGAGATAACATGGCCATCAACCACTCCAAACATACCTGTTTTTTCAATAATTCTCTCTATAGTAGTTCTGGATGAAGAAATTGTCCCAATTCAATTGGCCAGCTGTATGAGTCCCAAGCCCATCAGGTGCAAAAAGGTACATTCTGTGAACTTATGGACTGAGGAGGGACATTTCTTCAAAGGAAAGACAGAAGCCTGTACCCAAAGATGGAGAAAAAGAAGCCAAGCAAGAATAGACCAGAGATATTGGGTGTAACACTTAGAGTTTAAGCCCATTTTCCAAAGTAGGGAACGTGGGTGTCATAGTAGATAGTCACAGACCTAGATATTCCAATTCTAAGTCAGGCGCATGTTCATCTATACCATGATTTTACTTGATTCAGGAGGAAGTTTATGCTTATTTTGTGGAATACATTAGGATGGTGGTTTACAATTTATAGAATGTTTTCATACATGCTATCTCACTTGAGGAGGCAGCAAGATATGTATGGTATCTATGATTTCCATTCTTATTCCTTTAGTTGTTCCTGGCAGCCTTCATTTTGTTAAACCGACTAAATGAAGCTGAGTAGCACTCAAAATCAGACCTACATTCTCTCAACTATTTTTTTGTAGCAACAACATGTAGTTAAGTCATTATATGACATTCCTACTGTGATACAGCCTGAATGTAAAGCAAAAATAGGCAGAGAGATTGGTTCAACCAAAAATAACAAGGCAGAATAGGTGCTTTCAGTAGAGCATACACTGCACAGTTTTTGATAAATGTTGATACACAATTCCCTGTCATATGGATAGTCCGATCTGAGATAACTGAAGGTGAATTATATATGCAAAATAAGTTATAGCTTCATATTCCCAGTCAAGAGCCCTGACAATGAATTACTCTGTAGTATAATGAGAGGACTATTTTAACCCAGCAAGAACATTTTATTACAAAGCAATTCAAAAATTGAAACCAACTTATTACACAAGGCAAACCTACATGCAAAAATGAAATGACAAGTAATCCAAAAGGATAAAATTTCATACTTTGTATATAATGATAATCATTATTACATTAGATTGAATTTAGGACTCAGAAATGTTTCTTTTTGCTAATCTGAATTTAATTCCTTAAAAGTTCCCTCAACAACCTGCAGCAAATGATGATCAGTAGAAAACAAGTTTGTAGTGGTTTTATGACCAGAACGTTTGATTTCTACAACATTTCCTTTTCCTCATTTTTTATATAATATTTTATTTGGATTTTTACTTAAAATATTTTGGTATTTTTAAAAGTGTTAGTTATATTTGGGGGCATACTTATGTTTATTAATTTCTTTCCTACAAGAATGGCTATCATTCATTGCATTGTTTGCAATTATCACTTTTTTATTTAAAGATTCTTTGGGGTATGAAAAATAGAAACTTGGCACACATTTTCCTTGCAGATAACTTATTGCACCATAATGAATATGACACTTACGCACAAATGGCTATGATGCAACACATAGAATACAGGGATATATCTTATATTTGAATAGAGGAATGATTTCCAGTTGGTGGCACCAGAAGAAACATACTGGAGAAGATGGCATCTCAGCTACATAGGACACTTGGATATGCAATGTAAAAAAATATAGATTACATGAAATGACAAGAGGAATATCTTACTCTTACTGTATGGGCTTGTGTTCTCTCTCATCTGACCTGTAGGAACATTGCACTCCATCCAGGTCCCTAAACATGCCATGTTCTAATGGCTAGTGACATTCTCCCAAGGGAACACTGTCTTCCAAGTCTAATCTCCAATGCCACCTTCCCTGGAGAGACTTGAAGGTCTTTGAATAGTATTATGAAATGATCAGAATTGTGCTTTAGGAAGTTTAATATCAGAGCAGAGTCAAAGACAGTTTGAACGATGGAGATAGTGACAGAAAAATGGGATTTTGTTAATGTAACTGTGGTAACAGACAATGACAGTGCCTAAGTGATTTCTTTAAGATAAACTGGAAATAAGAAGGGAAAATGTTTGAATAAAAAACTATTACCCTTCTGATTTTGATGGTATAACATTGTAGCATAATGTGGGTTATCAATACAAGACATTAAGACACACCTTAGGTGGAAAAGGTTCACTACTCCACTACTGGAATTGAAATTTAAGGTGAAGACATAGTCATAAGAATAAAGGAAACCAGGACCAATACACATTGCTGAAGGGAAACAAAGGCAACTTGGACCCACAAATCTCAACTAAAATTCCTTTACTTTCCACTAAATGGAGACAGGATGAAGTCCATATTTTAGGATGGATTTATTGATTATATATAGAAGATGAGCTGCTCCAGACTGAAAAATATTAAAGGTAAAAACATAAACAAGACATTTCTTTCCTTACTAGTAATTATTCAAACACCAATATTTAATAAGCCTCTCCTATATACAAGGCTCTGAGCTAAGCAGGGTAGGAAAATATTAAGGTAACTAGTACTAGAAAGTCTAATGTCTAGTCATGAAACAGATAAATAGATGAACTTGAGAGTGTAGAAATTGGATTACTACAGAAGTGTGTAAATACAGGAATTCTACTAACTAAACTGGAGAATCTCAAAAACTACCCCAGGGAAGATGACGTTTGAAACAAATCTTACATAATATATTTTTCTAGCTAAGGAAGTTAGGGGAAAATGAGTAGTAATAAAGTATAGAATAGTTAATAATAATAAAATAGATGCTGCTCATCAAATAATGATAATAGATACCACTCAGAGTTAGACATGCCATTTCATCTATTCAATATTCAGGGCATCTCTGAGACATTTATCAAAAAGCTCTGTTTTACAGGTGCACAATCTGAGGCTTGGAGAGGCTGTGATTCCCCCAAGTTTCTGTGGCTACAAGTAAAGTGCTGCATTTTTTATTACTTATTTTTGTTTTTCTTCAAAAACACCTGCTCTTTCCATATACAATGATTACTCTGATTTGTCCTAAGAAGGGTGAGAAGTGAAGCATGTCACATGCATAGGCTTCCTAGGGTACGTTCTCATGGGAATTGGAGAGAACAGAGTTGGAGTGTGAAGGCCTTTGCATGAAGTGGTGAGAGGAAGGAAGGAATTAAACTTAAAAAAAAAAACCTAACGTTTATTGAGATGGAAGATCATTCATCGTTAAGATGATACAGCTTTGTTTTATTCTAAGCACTATAATATATTTGAAGGAGAAGGAATTTAGGAAATTATATCACTGAGCTCTTCAGTGTTAAAAGTAAAAACACTGAAACTCAGGTCAAGACCATCATTTAGCCTGAAATGAAGGTTTCCCTAGTTTCACATGTAAGCTCTAGGAAATCTGTACTTCCTGTGAGTGTAGGTGGCACAGAGCTGGAGTTGAGTAGGGAGCTGGGTAAGAGGAGGTAGGGGAAGACTCTGTAAGGCTTTCAATACCATGAACACAAGACTGAAATCAGGTAGCCAAGTACCAATTCCTCTGTTTTTTTTTTTTTTTTTTTTAATAAAAATCTATTAGCTAACACTTCTGATTTTGATGTTTGAGATCTCACAGGATGTTTGTGGCCTGAAAGAAGAAAACAGATTTCTCAGATCATTCATAGTGACAAATTTCATTATGATGTAGACTTTTAAATAACCAATAAAATATGGTCCAAAGTCCCTTACCTATGCATGTTTCTAAAGTTATAGCCTTTAACTCCAGTGAGACTTTGATAACCACAACTATGATGAGTCTAAAAATAATTTGTGTATTAACTAAAGGCTTTGTCATCAAAAACAAATTGACCATAAAAACATATATATCAGAAAAATAAAGTAAGGAAGGAGAGAAGGAAGGAAGGAAGGAAGAAAGAAAATGACCCTCAGCTGTTTCCTAACTGTAGACTTTTCCTTAGTATTGAAAATGAAAATTAGAGTCACAAAGAACACAGCTGGAATTTTAACTCTTAAGTGGAGATCAAAGATTTGGCAGTCATAAAAATCATCCTTTGACTTGTAAACAAAGCAAATCTTATATGGACATAAGAATAAATATAATATTTCTTTTTAAAACAGTTCTTTTGGCAAAACTGTACTCATTGTACCTATTAAGGAATTTAAGATAAAGTATTTATCACTCTTATTGCAATCTTAACCTCAGACACAATTATTTAAAATGAAATAAATATATACTTAGAAAACAAAGAAGATATATTACTAATTGTCCACTAGGCAGTCAATTGCCAGTTAGAGTAGCCACTTGTGTAAACTCTGTCAAACATGCTGACCCAAACACGTCTCTAGCGATTTTCAACATCTGGCTTAAAAGCTTCCCTGTAATTATTTTCATTTTGCATAAGCAAAACTCACTAAACCCTGCATCTGTGGTGGTGATATACAAAACATATAAATTTGGAGGGATTCATTAGATAATGCAAAAAAAAAAAAAAAGAAAAAGAAAAATGCATCAATGGCTCCATGTCATTTAACTCCTGCTCTTTTGATGAATTAGCCAGCAGAGAAGGCCTTTATCTCTTCAAAAGATTATGCAATGCTTCTTGACTTGTTTTTGCTGTAAACCATTTATTGCATAGAAATTGACAAATAGAAAAGTTACAAAGATGCAATTAATTTTTGGATATCCTTGCTATCTTTGATTTTATACACAAGAGTTAGATAATAAGATAGTACAGATATCAGAGCTATGATATGTATGCGGTATTACCTAAAATTTTTACTACTACAAATCTATGGGTCTTGTTTTGGAACAATTATCCCTTGGGACAATGCTTAAAACATATTTACTTTTTTATCAAAAACTTGCAAATTCTAATGCTACACAAACATAATTCTCAAAATATGTCAAATCTTTTGCAATCATGAATTAAAGGTGCATGTATTTATGAATGGAGTATGGATATGATCTTTTCTTATATCAGGAAAACCTCTTCATTATATTATACTTCTAAGAATGTTGTGCTCTAATTGTATGTCAGAATGCCACAAAAATACTACTCAATTATACTTTGATTTATTAACCTCGGTTAAATAAACTCATCCATATGAAAAATTTCAAAACTGTTTTGAATATATGTTTATTTTCTTGGTTCTCATCTTTGCTTGGCTATTTCTCTCAACCTGCTCTAGGGAAACTGGAATAGTCTAGGTTGGATAATGTATATTTATTAGCTTCAGAATCACATCTGTGTGCTCAGATTGGAGGAAAGGTCATAAACACAATGAATGTTGCTAGGAAACCATGCCTTTGAGTCAATTTAGTTGTGAAGATAAAAGAGATTTTATTTTTTTGATATCAAGATGGGCTATTTGTGTAGTACAATGAATAATCATTTTATTTTGATCTTTGAATTTATCATTTAAAAAATAACACTTTTCATTAGTAGCTTTTCCTATTTATTACTTGCTTAAATTTCAAATGTTTAAAATTCAAGACATAAATGTAGCTTTCTATGAAAAGAAAGGTTTGTGGCAATTTTCACTTTAAGAAAATAATCTTGTTGGTGAAATTTAGTGATATCTAATCATTGGAGCAAAGCCTATGAATCATAAAAAGATTAATAATCAAATAATAAAAGCCAAGGAACAAGTAGCTGAGTTCCTTGAAATAGCCATTAAAAGGATTTTCAAAGCTCAAGTGCTATAAACAACCCTGACACTTCTTTTTGTGTTTCAAAACTACAGGACTGTGAACTTGGCAACTTTTCACAAAGATTGATCTAAAAGAAAACAGACATGTTTTACTGGTCAACAATGACGAGATGATCCTTGGATATAACTAAGTACTCTAATTCCACAGGGCTGTATTAGCACACTTAAGAACCTAATTAGAAGCTTATGTTGGCTGTGCCTGTATCTATAGATTTTAAACAAAAATGTTATTTTAACCAGGGAATTTTTATTGGATCCATTTAATTCAAACATGTAAGTAGTATTTGATGACACATCCTTGCTAGTGGACTGGATACAGAGTATGTGGTTAATCTAGAGATCAAAGATAACTTCTAGGTTACTTGAACACAAAAGTATGTTATTGTTATTTAGTGGATTGGGAAGATAGGAGGAAGAACAAAGTTTAAGGTACAATTAAAAGTTCTGTTTTAAGTTAATTAAATTTAGGAATTCTCTAAGTGACAGTATTAACGGCTTTCTGATGATAACATTTGGAAAAAATTTGAGTCAATCACAAATATTATTTATAGCCATAGAACTGAATGAGACTACCTAGGTAAAAAGTATGGATAAGAAAGAGAAGAAAGAATGACTACAGACTTCTTTAAATAATGTACTTAATTTAAAACCCATAAGATAGTTGTATTAGTAAGCTTTCTGTTACTGTATCAAAACTTGTGACAGATAAATTTAAAAAGAGAAAAGATTCATTTTGGCTCACAGTTTTGGGGCTTTCAGTTCATGACTAACTGGGCCTATTGCTTTGACCTGTGGTGAGGCAGCACATCATGTCAGGGAGCTGCTCACCTTACAGGAGCTGGGAAGTAAAAAGAGAGACAAGAAAGGAGCCAGGGTCCCAATATTCCCTTCCAGGGCACATCCCAATATAAAGGACTAGGACCCTCTTTTAAAAGATTCTCTCCCTACTGTTAGCACCATGGACTGGGGATCAAGGGCATTCATTCAAACATAGCAATTAGTAAGGGTAATTTAGATTAGGAAATAAAATATCACTATTTTACACTTTATTTACAAACTTGTTTTTTTGTTTTATATCATGTCCCTAATATTAAAATCAAGTGTCTTAAGCATTTGGATAAATCTATCCATGTGACTGCATAGATGAGAAAATTGAAGACTGAAAGACTAGGTATCCAGACTCAAGACCTCACTGCTAGTAAGTTACAGAGTTAGGAATAGAAGAGAAATCTTTCCAACTTAATCCATGATTCTTTCTCTTATGCCATATAGAAAACTTTACTTGCAAAGATACAAGACCTTAGGGATATTAACTGAGGCTATTTGTCTCTATGCTAACATCCCCAGTTTACAATGCTCGAGCTCCCATGTCTAATTAGTTCGCTATCCTAGCCTTTGTTCTCTGATGCCACTTCTTGCTGCAACCTGCCTCAGAGAGTTTCTCCCTCTAGTGATCTGCTGTTATTGTGCTATAAGCTGTGAAAATAGATAATCAAGACATAGAATTATTATGAATATAATATATTAAGATAGTCTTTGAGACACTCTGATTAGCTATATGCCATGACCCTACTATATTGTCTAAACACAAATATCATGACTATTCAGGGCCTTTGACTTTTTATTATATCATTATTTCTTTGCATTTGTGCTATGAATGGAATAGTTTACCAAATGATTGCCGATGCCTAGTGCAAGCTTTAACACTCCTGTATCTTCTTCCTAGACCAAGACCATCACTGATCCACATTGCTAAGGCTCAATTTCACCCTAAATTTTTAGGGTATCTGTTATAAAAAATCACAAGGAGGTTTTGATAGTCCTCCTCAGGCAATGAAACTTAAAAGCAAACAAACTTGAGCTACATATTGACTAAAAAGGCTCCAGTTCCTTTTAAAATCGCATCCCTTGTGTGTGAATAGGATCTTCTAGGAGGTAAAACTTTCTCTGCCCAGTCAACTTGGGGCTTCAGGCCATGAATCCTGCCTTCTCAGTCCTTCCTGTAGCTGATCTTATGCTTTTTCCTTTTACAAATGGAGATATGCGTTTCCAACACTGCATTTGCATGGAGCCTCCCTCAGTCTGGATCACCACTGTTATAAGGACCACAGATTGCCACTCCACAATATTTTCTCCCACCCAATAAAGCCCAAATCCTGGATTTTTCTGGAAGTTTCCTCAAGCAATCACAAAACAATTTCACTTTTATTCTCTGGATAATGGGATTTTGAAAAGATTTTTAGCAGATAAGTGACATAGTTCAGGACAGAGTATGTTGGAAGCCATGTAAATCATGATTTTGAAAGGACAATTATGGAAATGAGTAGAATATTTACAAGGCAAAGCTTCCATGAGAGTATAAAAGGGTATGAGCTTCTCAATAAAGATCAGAATAGATAGAAGAGGACACATTGTAGAGATACTTAGAAAGCTAAGTAACATGGGGCTTGGTCATTCATTGGGATGTGAGATGAAAAAGGAGATAATTAAAATGTCTCCTTAGTGGTAGAGATGGAGAGATAATAAGGACTGTCTGGGCTGGTTTAGTCTGAAGTGAGCCTGGAATTTTGGAGAGAATTTTAGGGGACAAAACAATGGAAAAGGGAGGAAGGAAGGAAAAAAGAGAAATTTCAGAAACCTTAGGATATAAGTGAACACTAAAGCCATTTCAATCAATGACATACTCAAAAAAGGTATTTCAGATACAAAAGGAAAAGAAACACAGAATATTGGCTTTAGGAAGTAGCTAAAGAAAAAAATAAGTCATTAGTGATAGATAGTGAGGAGACAGGCATGCCTGGAGTTATCCATGCTAAAGGGAAACAAAGTAAGGAGAGAGTGATCACAATGATGAGCGCCGTAAGGTGAGAACTGAAAGTTCTTCCTCATATTTGGAAAGCAGTTAATATCTCATGCAGGAGATTATTCATTGTGTGGTAGCAAAGAAAGAAAAAAAAATGAAGTTGTAGTATTTATGTTATTCCAGAGTTGAAGAAAGAAACTGCAGAATAAAAACTTGGGCAGTGAAGAAATGGAGAGAAACAGAGCTCTGGATACAGTGAGCTATAAAATTAGGAAATGGTTCATTCAGTAGTATTTTCAATTTCTGCATAGAAGATGATCAATTTGTGTGCAAGATAGAAGGCAGTGGTGAAGAGAAATGAATAATGCAGAAGACTTAGAGTGAGACCTCACAGGGGATAGAAAGAGTAGGATCAGTACACAGAGAGAGGATTGTCTTGTCTAGAGGAAATGATATTTTGTTCATGGAAACCAGAGGGAACTAAGTAAGCACAGGGGCAACAGACATGGGTTTAAGGTGAGAAAGGAGAGGTTTTCTACCTCTGCTGGAAAACATTTTCTCAATGGGAAAAGTAGAAGATGAGGTCAAAGCTGAGCAAAGCTTTGGATACTGCACTGTTCCTCAAAATGCCTGTGTATAGTAATACTTAGGTTTTAAATATAAATAATTGCCTTAACTTATAGACTTGAAAGCAATCACCACTGTTCTTTTAATATGCTAGAACAACAAAATTAGAAGATTAAGTATCACATCTTATCTGTTGTTTCCACAGAGCATTGTCAGTCCACAGTCTGGTGACGCTACCTTATTACAAGATCTTTGCATCAACTGATGAAAGCATCAGCCTTTGATTGTATCTGCTTTTTCAGTAAAGAATAATTGAGAGTCATAAAATTTAAAAACAAATTTACTTTATTTTCATTTTAACCATTATTAAATCAAATAACTAAACCAAGGATCCATAAAAGTGGTTTGTTCCTGATAAACTTAAGTCAGATTCATTACTGAAGTAGATGTTCAATTAGAACTTGTTGGTTGCGGGCTGCAGTTCAATTCTTTTAGGTGTTGCCTCTCTAAAAATATCTGTAGAGCATCTCACAAATTTGAAAACAAAAAAAAAAATCATAAACTCTAAGGTCACTTCTGCTATATACAAAACAACCACCACCAATAATAATCTTTCTGAATGACTCAGAGAAGTCTTGAAGCTATTGTCATTAGGCATTGCTATAGGCAATATACCATATATTTTCATAAGTACATAGAAATTGAGAGGTCATCTGGTATTATGATTACAAATACAGACTATAATGCTCAATAGATCCAGAGCAAAGTAATCATTCTGCTACCTATGAGTGCATGGCCTCAGTTTCCTCCTTTATGGAAAGGAATTGATAGGAGTGTTTACCACAGTTACTGTGGAAAGAAAAGATCATTCATTTAAAGCGTTGATGATAAAAGTTAATGCATAGAAGAAACTCAGAGGAGATCAGTCATTTAAAATATTTATGATAATAGTTAAGGTATAGTAGGAACTCAAATAATAATACCACAAGTTACTCATTATAATAAAGTAGTTTAACATTCCTGCCTGGAATGAATCACCTTATATACTCACAGTATCAATGAAAATGTATGGCTTATTATCCATACTCTTAGTCACTCACGTTCAAAGCAAAATAGGAACAAAGGTACAATTTTCCAAGAATTCAAGCTGAGCCATATAAATGTCCTTTGATCTTGATCTTGAGAAAATGTGCTATTAGAAAAAGGTAAGAAATCAGTACAACTACAAAGTTAGGATATTGTGTAGAAAGTGGTGAAAATGGTGTGTGTGAGAAGAGGTGGGGGAGAAATGTATGCCAAGGTAGAATATGTACCAAAATATGATGAGATATATGCTGGTGAGGAAAATAAGGATGTATAATTGTTTAAGAGAAGTAATATTAGTAATAACCTTAGTCTTATGAATTATCTGTAATCAGGTTTGCTTCTGCTCTGATGATATTTCTATTGCATGCAGTATATTTTTATGGTAAAGTATCAACTCATTGATTAGCTTCAATCTATCTGGACAATATGCCTATGGGAAAAATGTGTGTGTTTGTGTGTGTGTGTGTATATGTGTGTGTATAATATATTTGTACTCTATACTATATACTATATGTGTCTACAGTATTACAATGTGTGTGTGTGTGCGTGTGTAGTTCCACCATCCATATCTATTGTATCCTAAGCCTATAATACTTCATAGAAGAGATTGAAGTGAGTGCAAAGCATTCATTTACATCTAGGAGTTTACAGTTCCTGGAAGAAGGAACTTTGGTGGTAGCTACACCCTGCCCAGTGCTTTTTTGGCATCATAAACAAATTGTTATAATCATAGTGCATCAAAACCTTGAGGAATCAAACACTTTTTGTCTGCTCTCTGCATCCTTCTACCTGAAACAGTTCCTGGCACACAGGAGGGGTTCATAGATACATTCATAATGAATGAGTGATTCTGTTATTCATTGAAGAGAGTGTAGTGAGAAGAGAGAGTACTGGTGATAAATGGGCAGTAGGAAGCAGATTCCCCAGCCAGGCACAATTCCAAGAGAGCAAAGACTGGTTTGAAGGACCAGATTCTTTTAAAAGCTGGGAGCAGTTAAGGAAAAACACTGAGTTTAAGTGCTTGAGAATGCAAATGAATATAGTTCCAAAAAGACATTAAGCATTAGTATCAGCTCATGGAGGAAACTTTAAAAAAGAAATTTACAAATCATGTAGAAAAGTAAGTAGCAGTTTATTTTATTTTTAATAGTTTGGGCTATTTATTTATTTACTTGTCTATCTATTTTTGTGGTACAGGGGATTAAACCCAGAGGCATTCTGCCTCTGAGCTACACCCCAGCCCTTTTTTAATTTTTGTTTTGAAACAGGATCTTGCTAGGTTACTGAGAGTCTCACTAAATGCTAAGCTGGCTGCAAACCTACAAGCTCCTGCCTCAGCCTCCCAAGTACCTGGGATTACAGGTGTGCACCATGTCAGGCATAAGTAGCATTTTTTTTTTTTTGTAGTACTGGGGATGGAACCCAGGGGCATTTTACTTCTGAGCTACACCCCCAGTAATATTTTTTTATTCTTTATTTTCGAAACAGGATCTCACTTAGTTGTGGAGGACCTCTTGAAGTAGCTGAGGCTGGCTGTGAATATGGACCCTCCTGTCTCAACCTCCCAAGAACTGGGATTACAAGCATATGCCACCATGCCCAGCTTGTAAATAGCATTTTAAAAACATATTTCTTTGCTAAGTGCCAATTAAAGAACATTAATTCTCTTTTAAATTCTCACAATGCATGAGGTGGTTACCTTCATGGTACAAATTAGAAAATGATAGACAGTTTAAGTGACTTGTCCAAGGTGATGCAGTTAGGAGGTAATGAAACAGGGATTGAATTAGGTGGTCCTGTTTGAGTGTACACACTTCCTTTGAACTGTCTTCACATATGAAGAGCCTACGGGCTCACTGGTAGTGCCTTCCTGGCAAACAACTCCCTCTGCAGAATACATTACCACTTGGGTTTCACTGCACTCTCTGCCACCAAGCTGCTGATGGCTGGACAAAGTGACAGCGTCTCCATTAGTTTCCTTATCAATGAGATTAGTATTCCCCAGTCCCATCCAGACTGCTTTGTTTAGATGTTGTGTGAAATAACTAATCAATAATCATAAAATGCTTTGAAAACATGGAGTGCTAGACACAGGTTCAATAGTATTATGTGAGATTACAATGTGATAGCACAGTCAGAAAAGTCAAAGCTATTTTGAATTGCACACAAAAAGGCACACTGATTGGGAGTAGAGAAGAGATTGTTGTCTTTACAACAGCAGAGCTGGGAACTGAGGATATTTTATTTTTTTAATTTATTTATTTATTTTTTTGCAGTACTGGGGATTGAACTCAGGGGCATTCTACCTCCAAGCTATACCCGCAGCCCTACTTTTTATTCTTTATTTTGAAACCAAGTCTCACTAAG
>PVLC010011493.1:20000-46925 GCA_004027655.1 Graphiurus murinus
CAAAACTGTTATCAGACGATGGTTTTCTAAACAAAGATTTTAAAAATAAAACCAAAACTGACAATATCACCTATCTAAAAAGCTTTAAAAGATGTAGACTCAACATTTTATAAGCAAGTGTTAGATGTGAACTTATTTCTGTTATGATATAGAATTCTAATTTAGGAGAAGTCCTATTTCTGAGTTTTTTCTGAAATTTTTTTTAAGAAAATGATGATTTCCTCCTTGATCACTACCATCCTATAAACTGAGGTAAGAGATTTTGTAGCCTGAACCTAAATAACTCCATTTCAGTTCTGGTATATCCAACCATCTGCTGCTAAATATGAGTCCACTTAAAAAATTCAAGTAAAAAAAAGCCAATATAGTAATATTTTGAAAACATTTAGCATCATTTACTAAAAATGTGGATGAGGGAGCAAAAATACTTGAAGAATGTATTGAAAAGCAACGCATCTGTTTAATGGCTCTTTCACGAATCCCCATCAGTTTGGCATTGTGGAGAAAATCGCTACTAACAGCAGTTCTGCATGTATTAACATTTTGCCCTCTTTTCAGCAATGTTTACTCACTGTAGTTATACAGTGGGGTAATAATAATGCTTATCTTATAGAATATTTTGCTGTTACTTCTCAAAGAAATACATGTATTCTAACTAAATACATCAATACATACATTATAATCATAAATATAAAATATGCACGCACACATACAAATGTAAATATATATACATACATAAATTTAACTAACCATACATTTAACTCACTACGGTTCTTGCTATTGCCTCCCTTTTAGGCATTTCCTTAGGATTTGGAATTTTTTTGTTATTGCTTTATAGTCAGATAATTTTAATAACTGATTAATTAGTCATTTGAAGGAACCAAGATATTTTGAGATTCCATTGTCTTTCAACATTTGCATTTTTACAAATGTGTGATATAAGTGGTACAATTAATGCTGCAGTTAATTGAAAAGTATCTTTTAAATTACTTATGAAATCTTGGAATCACTTGCTGTATATTTTCTAGTGTGCACTATTGTCAAATATTTGGATCTATTAGTATTGATAAGCATGATTCACTTTATGAGGAAGAAAGCAGGAAAATATCAAATATACAGAGAAAGTCAAGTATCAGGCCTTCATAAATTGAATTATTGTTGCATCTTGACATTCTAAGAATTGCCTTTGTTCTTCTATTTAAAGCTAATTTTTATCATACTGAGTTCTCAGGAATAGGTATCTCAGAACCAATACTTTATGCATTTCTTCCTTTTGACATTTTTTGGGAAAATCTAGGTTTGAAACATTTTTCCTCCTAATCTTAGTCACCCCACACTCTCTACCACATCCTCTGAATGAGACCAAATATTGACTTACAGCTTGAAAGTGCTAATCGAATCATTACCAATCATATGTGTTCAATATGTTGGCTTTTAAAAACATGAGAAACCAAAATCTTTCATCTAATATCATTTCTCTGTAGACAGACACATTTTTAACCAGAGCAAATTCAAGTACAATTTTCAGACCAGGCAAACCCAGAAGACAGGCAGGAGGTCTGCCCTTCCCCAGCCGTTCTTCTGTCTGTGTTAGCTGCTCTTGCTCAAGCTCCATCGACCTGTCAGAGTCATCACAGTGATTGACTGCCCCGGCAGATGTGCTGCTATAACAGGTAACTTGATCATCCAGACCCATCTGTCTCTAAGTCCTCTTCAATTCACACTTTGAAAAATATTAGAGGTAGGGAGGAGTTGAATTCTTTGTTGTGATTAAAAAAAAAAAAAAGTAGGCTATCTGTATTTCAGGAAAGGGTACTCCCTAGTAAGTGAAGGGAAATGTATAGCATCCACGCTCTTTTGTGAGATGGGCTGCTTCCAGGGCATGCTACCATCAACATTTTAAATTGGCCAACAAGATCTCGGAGAATTTGAAAACGCAATTTCCAAAACACAATCTCAAGTTAAGGACCAATTTCAACGAACGACCATGGTAATAATAGAGTGATGTTTCAGAGATAAGTTTCCAAACGAGAGAGACAGATGGGTCGTTTGTGCGTAGAGAGGGGAGGGGAAACTCAGCAATGCGAGCAGTCCTGTGTCTTCTCTCCAGTGCCCATCGCCTGGCAAGTGTTGTGACATCATTAAGCTGAGCTGCTGATTTCAGATGGGTCTGGAACAAGAACGGGCAAGGGTAACTCAAGTTTCATGCTGAAATGTAGTTAACTAATTTACTCGTGTCACTATTTCTGATAATTACTTTTCACCAAAATATTTTGCTGTGCTTGTGTGCAGAGTATTTCATTCTACAAGTCAACACCCTAAGTGTGGAGCTGCTCAGGATCTATCAACAGCTTCTATTAAGAGAGAATATAATCTTGGTGAGATCAGAGGCTAACACCTTTCCATTTCTCAGTGAAGCCTATTGCCTACTCACTATTAAGGGATGAGCTGGGCTCAGAATGACCTGGTTCAATATCCAAAGTGAAGACAGATACTGACTCAGGCACACAAGGTGAAGTCAATGGTAACTGGAAACACACACACACACACACACACACACACACAAAACAAAAAAACAGTGCATTTTCCCCTCTAAATGAGCGGAACAAAAATATATGAAGTGTGTGCACAATCGACAATACTTGCAGAACTGAAGAAATAAATGCGAGTGGAGGAAAGTTTAAGCAAAGGTTTTCCTTCTTTAAGGACATTTGCAGTCCTTTCATAGATTAGCGCATGCTCATGCAATTTACCTTGGAATTAAAACATGCCAGCATTTATTTCTCCACTTCAAAATGACTAAATAATGATAATAATAATAATAATAATAATAATTATAATAATAATAATTCTCAATGTACTTTTTCTTGGCCAAGGGATCTAAGTTATACCCTGTTCATAGTGTGCCACTTTTATCTATTGGCCAAATTTTATGATTTGTTTTAAGAACCTTCATAAAAATGAATATTTTTCTTCTGATAAGAAAATATACATTTTAAATTTTAAATTATCAATATCTATTCCTTTCCCCCTTTTTTTGTGGCCTGAAGGAAGTTCCATTTTGCTCAAAATCAGCAAGTGACAAGCATTTTCTTGGTTTGAGTGAAATATCGGACACCTTAAAGAGTTACTTATCGGATAAAGCTTTGGCTGATTACTTCAGTTTCATAGGATGGACTCTTCTCCTCTATTCCTCTACTTTCAACCCAAAGTGAAAAAAAAGAAAGTCGCGTATTTGAAACACAAATCTATCCCAAATTTAGTAGGAACTGAGAACATGATGGCACACTTAGGGGGTGGGGAATCTACTGTGTCTTGATGGAAATTATTTTTAAATGAATTTGTACTTTTAATAATTAAAAATTAAATAAAGCAGAGGAGAGCATTGCTTCATTATGCTTGTCCTGGTGCACTGTGCAACAATGCCCTGGCAGAAGAGATGGCATTTCCAAGCCCCACGGATCTGCAGTCCTTGCACGCGGTAGAATCAGCTATGTGAGTGTTCCTGATATGGAACGAGAGATTCTTTTTTAAACTCTTGCGTTTTCATCCACTTCACATCATAGAATTCACATTCTTAAAAACCGACTGAAGACTTTTCCTATTTCCATGTGGTTCCTGCTTTCTAAATTCTGTTGCTTGTTTTCTCCTTGGAGTTCTAAATGTTGCTTTAACATCTTTAGGTGTGATATAGATAGATTTAGAGTGATGTAGTTAGCAAGTCTCAAGCTGCAGCTTTTAAATATATTTGAAAGCCTTCTTTTGGAGGAAAACAAGGCACTCAGGGGAAAGTTACACTTTATTTTGGAGGCATCTCTTGCAACTTTTTTTTCCAAAGGTGCTGAATTTCCTCTGACTATCAACACATGTATGTAATTAATCCTCTGTTACGTGAGTTTCTTCATGTATAGTTCGTCAAAGCTCGTTCATCCTTCAAACAGCATAAATACTAAAATTTTTAAAGGAGAGACTAAGGTCTGTTTACCAGATCAGGATCAGTGGAATGTTTGAGAAAGTGTCCTTTTTCATAAAGTTTGTACCATATGATGTGTTGATCTTCTTGGGCACATTTTGCCTCTGTGTTCAACCATGTAACTGTAGGCCTGCATTCATCTCAAGCCTGCCCTTGAAACATTTTTTTCCAACTAATTATATCCATAGAAAGAGTTCAGTGTAAATACAATTTTAGCAGTTTATAACAAGAAAAGTGGCTTCTACTTATTTTAAGTTCAAGTTCTATATCTTCAATTACTGTTAGCAAGCACTCCACCTACTGGCTTACGTGATGCCAAGCAAGTAGTCCACGATGCTAAGCAAATCTGCAGTAGCACTAGGTATTTTCAGCTCTGTGATATGAAGGGGACCTCAGCTTCGAGATTCGAAGCCGGGAGGGATCAATCATGGCTGTGTCTTGCTGTTCACCAGAGTGAGGATGATTCTTGGTATTTGTCATGGCTAAATGACAACCTACTTGTGAAGAAGGATTATTTCAACATCAGCTTGGTAGATAAGGGTAGGATGGTTCACTGAGAGGTAGGTTTTCATACTCATAACAAAGGGGGGTGGGTTTCCTGTTCGAGAGTCTCCAAATGTCTTTTACAGATATCTACAGCAAATACACAAATACATAAGCATAGATATGAAAAGTAGTTTTATACAAAAAAAGTTAAAGAAAACAGGATATCTAGTTTTATAACGAGAACTATAGACATTGCACATGTTGATTTTTCATATGCCGATATGCCATTTTTAAAAGTGCAATGTTACAGTAGCAACGGAAAAATCGGTGCTTTAAAAGTCCCTCTAACCATTGCCACCCACCCCATGAACTTTTTACTAATGACTAATTATGTGACAGACAAAGAGAGACTTGTATTAGGTATTATACTGAAATCAAGAGAAATTGAACCAGCTCGGTTCCACAATGTCAACATAAGGTATAAACCCTAACCTTTTGCCTACCCCACCCACCACTGTCCATCTTGACATCTCTTTTGAAGGACAACGCGCTCTGCAATTATTGCCACTGTGCCCATATTATGGCATGTTTGAATGTGGCAATAAACTATATGGTAATTAATGTGAAATAATACAAGAGCAAATCAAGGTGCATAGGCTAGGTACAGAAGCATAGCATCAGGAATATTGAAAATAACTCTCATGGGCTGTGGGGTGGAAATGCTTTTCTTCATATTGTCTCAGAGTGTTACTGTGAGTAGAGCTGAAAAAAATATGGAAAGGAGAATGCCTAACTATATGAAAGGTTTCTTGGGGTCAACTGTATTTTATCACCTGCTTTCCATCTTCTTCAGGATTAATGAAGAATTATCATATACTTTTGACAGCATGGGGAGGTCTCCTGACTCCAGAAACTCTTGTAGTTTGCAGCTAAATCAGCATTCAATATGGCATTAAGGAACATAACCTATTCTGGGTTGATGAGTAGTCGTGCACTGATGCTGGAATAGCTTTATAACTGCTTTAGTAAGAGCCTGATAAAACTGCATCCCAGATGCATGAATTTCTCTTTTGGCTTTGCAAAGGAAGTTTTCACAGTTAGGGGGGGAAAAAGTCAATTCCATTAAGCATTTACCCTGCAAAACAGAGATTGAGGAATCTTAACACATGACGACACAACAAAATTTACCTGACCCTTCCAAGCTAAGGAAAACAAGACAGAAGGTCCTCTTGAGAGGCTGTATCATATATATGTTCAGAGCCTGTGCTGCCCATATGTTCAATAGGACTGTTGAATCTCAAAGTTATAATAATTTGCAACGAGGTGCCAGAACCAATTATTAAATATCATATGATCCAACAGAGATGAAATAAAAATATACAGGGTCGATTTTACTGGCTTTGACTATAAGGCATTTAAAGTACTTTGAATTTGCAGTTTAACTCGAGGGCTGTATTAACGACATCCTTATGCTAGAATTTTGTTCCCAGCCGAATATCATCAGCTAAATGCAGATGGCAGACTTTTCCAAGGACAAAGAGAGTCTTGGCCTTACTCATTCTTTTTGATTTGTATATCAACTCAGGAAAAGGAGATATGCTATTATGATATCTCCCCTAATGTAAACCTTTATTCAAAAGCGCAAATGACAGCCAAAAGTACAATTCAAGTGAGAAAAAAGGTAGCGTGTGATAGTACCGCAGAATGATACAATCCCAGCCAAGTCGCTGCCTATAGTGGAGAGAAATGAAACTCTGAGCCTTCAGTGTAAACAGTCATCATTTATTTACCATGACATCTCTAAAATGTGAATGAGTGGATGTGTTAAATACTGACTGTGCTCTCAAAGCCAGGGTCAGCTCTCTCTCCCTGGTTGATGTGATTCTGCCCTCAATGGAATCCAGGAGATGGGGATTGGTGGATTGCCACCAGCAATGCACAACAGTCAGGAGACAAGATTCTTCCTGTTAGAGTATTTCAAAAATACCAGTTAGGGTTCCGTTTGAGTCCCCAGAATCAAACCAAGACTGTTCTACCTTAGTAACACCTCGCTGGATTGCAACTACCTCTCTGAAGGGATCTCCTTTCAAATCAAAGTCCAAAGGCAGGATTCCTGTCCAGTCTGAGCACAGTTTGCCTGCTGTGTCCTGCGTGATCACTTCGGGAGATTACAGCCTGTCTTGCCTTGGACATGGGAGTGCCTTGAGCACAGGACCATGTTTGTCTATGTATGTTTACAGCACCTGTCAGACGATACATGAGAAACAAGAAGAGTCATGTAAACCGATCCCCTCTTTTGCTGAATATTTAATGCAGTCCACCAGAAAGAAAAGCACAAACATTCTACTTCTCCAATGCTTGTCTTCAATGCCCTCTTCTGATATTCTCTGGGGAGAGGTGGGTTTCGATCTTGGTCAGGGCAAGTACCCATTTACTTCTAAATCTTCACTTTCTTGTCTCGGTTTCCTTCCTGTCTCTGAAAATGAAATTTATTTTATTTTAGCCACCTCCGAGCAGACTTGTGTGTATATATTTTCAGGGAAATTGGATTGCCAATATGGATTTTTAAATCCGTTTTCAGATCAAGTTCAGAAATATATAAATTGTTGTGTTGTTGGAGGAGGCAGAAGAGAACATATCACTCAGACGAAGAACGCTTGTGCTATAGAGTGATCTTTAAATGAGAAAACTAGTGTGTTAAGTCAATTAAAGTGGCCAATAATGGGAAAACAAGAGCCCATTCCAAGGGCAATTGCAAGACATTTAAGCCAAGGAAAGTTGCATTATGCATTTTTATTAAATTGAAGCTATATTCACACTTATTGTGGTTTGAAATGTGAACCAATATTTTCTATCTTTGGTTTCCTTGCTTTAAAATCTCTTAATGTGTATAAGATGTAATTCATAATATCATATGACTGTTTTAAGTTTGAGGGTTACTGTCTCCAAAGTTATAATTCAATTTAAATCGACAAATGCCCATTACACTACTGTGTTCTCTTAAACAACAGTATCTGACCCCAGAGTAGTGTAACAAGACCCTGGGATTCCTAAAACTCTTGATTCTTTGTCATTTTAACCTTATTTACAACATAACACGTCCAATTTTAAAGAGCACTATTGTTTAACACAATATCAAGTATTAGCTTTCATAGGTGTATTCAAATCCTATTTAAAGCTTAGACCTGCTGTTTTTCAATAACCTTTATAATGAGGAAAAGAGAAAAGATTAAGGTCCTAGCAACCAAAAAAAATATGCCTGCTCAAATCCTTTCTGAAAGACATGTAAAAATGATACTAGTAACACTTACAGTAGTTTGTAGAAGATCTGCAAACATGGGTCTTGGGAGAGAGGCAGAAGAGAACTTCTGTAAGTCTAAAATGCATAATAAGATGGTAGAAAGGAATTCTGCTTTTGAAATGGAGGTCTTCATGTAGATAATGTTAAATACCAACAAGAACTAAAATGATGTGGAAGAAAAACAAGGTGAAATGTAGTAAAACTCTCACCTGAACAATTATACGCTGGCCATTGAGGAAGTGTTGATCCTAACACATGAGCTTGGGAACTGCAAGATGTCTATCTGTTAATATCATAATATTTACTTGTATATATATATTGTCATTTTTCTTTGGGCCACTCTGAGGAGTCTGACTTTTTTTTTTCTTTTAAGCTAAGTTTCATTCTTCCTGGCAGCTAATCCCCATGAGTTGAAAGATGTATAAGTGTGAAAAGGGTTAGGATAAAACATTAGAGAATGTCATGTACTTCTACAATCTTGTGTCATCCTATTTCATTAATAATAATAGTTTTCATATATTTATTACTTGCTTGTGACAGACATGTGAGAAATATTTTTGGTACATGAAATCAATGAGTTCTCTCAAAAAAGGTCCTCCCCTTCCTTCCTTTCTTCTTCCTCCTTCTCTTCTCCTTCTCCTCCTCCTCCTCCTCCTCCTCCTCCTCCTCCTCCTCCTCCTTCTTCTTCTTCTTCTTCTTCTTCTCTCTCTCTCTCTCTCTCTCTCTCTCTCTCTCTCTCTCTCTCTCTCTCTCTCTCTCTCTCTCTCTTTCTCCAGTGGGGATAGAACCCTGTCTAGCTAAATTACAACCTTAGCTCCTTTATTTTTCCTATAAGAAACAGGGTCTTATTAACTTTCCCAGGTTTGCCTCATACTTGTGATTCTCCTGCTCCAGCCTCCTGAGTACCTGGGGTTATAGGCATGCTCCACCATGCCTGGCTTTTATGCCAGTGTTTTGAATGAGGTGGTTGATGCAAGAGAAAGCTCAGTGAGTTGCTGTAGATTGTGAAACTAGGAATGGAACAGAGGTGCTTACACAGATATGTCAAACTCTCAAGTCCAAGTTAATAATATATTCTGCTTGTTTTCTAAATTTTAGCTCTCAAGAATCAACCATTTAATATTGAAATTGAAAGTGCCACATGCTGACTCTGAGCACCTGATATGCTTCTCAGAAATGAGAATAAAGCCACGTTTTTAAGTTTGGAGGAGAAAATTAATTAGTGTCAACACAGCAAACAATACATAGAAGCTGTTCAAAACTATTTGATGTTATCATTATTGGCAAAGTCTCATAAAATGCTGTGAGCCTTAACTTTATAGTACACATACTGGCAATCCGCTCAAGAGAAAGAAACAATGGCCAGAAAGGAGTGGTGTGTGTGTGTGTGTGTGTGTGTGTGTGTGTGTGTGTGTGTATTGAACTCAGCAGCATTCTACTTCTGTGATATACCCCCAGATCTATTTCTTTATTTGCTTTGTTTTTTGTTTCAAAACAGAGTCTCACTAAATTACTGAGGCTGACCTCTAACCTGTGATCCTCCTATCTCAGCCTCTCCAGTACTGAAATTACCGGAATGTGCCACCACGCCCTGCCCAAGAGAGAAAAATGTTTTAGATGTTACTCCAAGCATGAACTTTCATTTTTCCTCCCACACTTTAATCTTCAAACTCAGGAGGACCATGAGATGTGATTCATCATTGTGGTTAGACTGTATAGTTAGGAAAGGAGAAAGCAATATATCTTTTTTGTTTCTACCAATAACACACTCAGAGACACAAACTTCAATCCTTCCTTTGTCCCTCTTTTAATTCCTTCCTCCCTCCCTCCGGATTGAATCCAGAAGCAGTCTGTCTTCAAGCTATTTTTCCAGACCGTTTTATTATTTATTTTGAAACAGAGTCTTGCTAAGTTGCTGAGGTTCTCACTAAGTCCTCCTAACACGTGCTCCTCCTCTCTCAGCCTCCTAAGTACTGGGATTTCAGGTGTGTACCACCACGCCCCTCAAAGCACCATTTTATTAAGGAAACACTAAGTTCAAGGACTACAGATAACAAGGATTTATAATTCTCTAGGTTTTCTTTAACAGGAAGTACTTCTCTCAGTTTTTGTGCTTTACTGAAATAACCATTAATAAATACTCTAATTCTGCCTTCTCCTTGTCTATCTCATCTCTAACAATGAGAATGTGTGTGTGAATGGTAAAAACAACTGCCTCACTTGGGTAAAGCAGAAGAGAAGGAATGTTTCTGCATTTTAGCAAAAGAAAAAAAAGAGGCACATGCTTGTAATCCCAGTACTTGGAGGAGAGACTGGAGGGTGGCAGGTTTGTGGCCAGCCTCAGTTATTTAATGAGGCCCTCTGCAACTTAGTGGGACTCTGTTTCAAAATAAAGAATAAAAAAATTCGGCTGTGAGTGTAGCACGGAAGTAGAATGTCCCTGGGTTCAATCCCTAGTACCACAAACAAACAAAAGAACAAATTTGATTTTACCAAGTAATGAAGAAGCATAAAATTTTACAATTATGTTGGAAAGAAGTCAGGTAAGGAAAGGAGGTAAATGATAGAAAATTGAAATTTGGGTTTTCTTACTTCAAAAGGAAATTGGGTAAGTACTTACAAAAAAAAAATAAAATAAAATAAAAAAAAAAAACATATGTGGTGGTGGAATGCTCTCAGCCATGGAGGGAGAGTGGGTTTTCACCACTGGTGGCTCATGTTGCCCTGTGGGGATCACAAGTACTCCTCAAACTCATCAGAGAACACAGGGAGTCCTTTGGCACAAGCAGTGAGTCATACCCAAGGCCATTGCAGAGCTAAGGAACAGATTCAATTGGCTTTGCATTTTATTGAGAACATTCTATAATTTAAGTAAACACACGTTTTTAAGGTTATTTAATTCACTGCAAGGTTTTTAAAAATTATTCTATCGATGCCTTGCAATCATACAACACAGGAAGGCACAGCGTGTTAAAAACATACATGCACACAGCTCCTTGTGCATCTCTTTCCACATCCCACCTCAATCTCCCTCCTCCCCACATGGATTAATGAGATTGGTACCCTTCACATACTGCCACAGTATTATTAAACTGTTTCCTTTCTCCTCCCCTCCCCATCACCCCTAACTCCCTTCAACTATGCTATAGGTCTCTCTCTGCATTATTTAAATTCCCTTATGTCTCCTATTTTCTACATACAAGAGAAAACATACAACCTTGACTGTCTGGGCCTGACTAATCTCAGCATAATATTCTCCATTTTTCAATCCATTTTTCCTGCAAATGGAATAATTTTGTTCTTCTTCATGGCTGAGTGGAATTCCATTGCGTGTATATACCACAGATTTTTATCCATTCTTGTGTTGATGGAGAGCTGAGTTGGTTAAATAATTTGGCTATTGTGAATTGTGCTGCTGTAAACATGGCTACACACTCAATAGTAATGAAGTTATCTATGTCAGAATGATAGTAGACAAGAATTTTTATTTTGATGTAATTTAAACCAGATTGCCTTTTTTTCCAAACTGAAGATGTTACTAACTTTTTGTTATTGTTGTTGTTGTTTCAGTTACCTTTCCTCAACCAACCAAAAAAGAAAAAAAAAAAAAAAACATAGCTTTTGGATTGTGGTCTCTGTTGGAATATTCAAAGGTTTTTTATATGCCTTTATTGGTGTAAGTCCATCAGTAATCAAAATTATTTTTTGGAAATGATAATCCAATTAGTGACTTTACACAAAAAAATCTAACTACAACTTAAATAAACTCAGACAAGTACTTTTTTTTTGTGATACTGGGGATGGAACCCGGGGGCATTCTACCTCTGAGCTGCACCCTCAGCCCTATTTTTATTCTTTATTTTAAGTTGCGGAGGGCCTCACTAAATAGCTGAGGCTGGCTGCGAACCTGGATCCTCCAGTCTCAGCCTCCCAAGTACTGGGATTGCAAGTGTGCGCCACCATGCCCAGCTCAGATAGTACTTTTAGGTTCTTTTTTTTTTTTTTTTAACTTTGTGGATGCCCATACACGATTGTGTGATTTTATAGACCTCTGCCTTTGAGGGCACAAGTAAGAATATGCAAAATGCAATTTTGCACTTACTGAGAGTTGACCTAGTTTTTGCTTGGTTAAAAAGTGGAAGAATCAATCAACGGGTAAATATCTCTTCTTTTTTGCCAATTACCTGTTAGATCAATACTAATTAATTGAGAATACTTTGCAGTGGCTGCAAGATCAAATAGGGTAATAAAATGTGAATGACTTTTTAAATAAGGTATGAACTGGGTAGGTAAAATTTAGAAAAAATGTGTTATACTAAAATATTTTTGGTTTAAAAGGTATGTCTTATATTTAAGAAAATGGAAACACTGACAGTCTTTTAAGGAATTATTGCATTATATAGATATTTTTGGTTAACTTCCTGTTGACTAATAAACTGATTATTAATATCCATCAAAGAAAAAGTCTAAGTTGGTATTTATGCCTTATATGCAGGTCCATAATGAACACTTATGAGAATATAAAAATACATATGCATACACTGGTACCTATCTTACCATCCGGCACCTAGTCAAAATTCAATATTCATTTACTGAATTAATAAATAAATGTATATTATTATATAATTAAATAAAGAAATATTTCTTAAATTTAAAATCAATTTTTAGATAGCAACATTGCTTGATACCCAGAAAGCTAAATATTCCCTTTTTATTGATTCATAATAACAATAGAGAATATTGGGCTTCGTTTTGGCATATTTATACATGCACATAACACACTTTTATCAATTTTATTGCCCCTCCTCCCTCCACTTGGCAGGCTGAGACAGGAGGATCACAGGTTCAAAGTCAGCCTGGGAAACTTAGTGAGACCCTCAGCAACTAAGTGAGACCCTGTTTCCAAATAAAAAATAGAAAAGGTTCAGTTGTAGCTCAGAGGTAGAATGCCCTTGGGTTCAATCCCTAGCAACACACATGCACACACACACGTATAATAGTAATTATGGTCCATTGGAGCATCAGATTGATTGTAGTGATTTCTAACTTGAATAATTAATTTAATGAAAATGATATTAAATTTTCTTTTTTCTGAAGAGCCAACATTAAGTGGCATTTTATTTGTTTTAAATACTGCAGTCTATTCTCCCTAACTCTACATCAAATGTAAAAACTCCAGTGAATCCGCTTGCCTTACTGTTAATTTAGATAATCTAAAATATAGTCAATGAGTATTCATTCCAAATACCAGTTCCCTGAAAAAAATCAATAAAAATATCATTTTCAATGCTATTTAATTTACATGACTTGACTATCCAACTATTCTACAGTTGTGTTTTGTTTTTATTCAATGGATTGAATGCTGTGTTCTGTTTTCAACAGATGTGACTTTGAGTGCACTGGAGAACAATTTATGCATTTGGCTTAGAATTTTAAATGAACATACCCTCTAATGATTTTCCCAATATAAGCAGTCACTTAAAAAGTGGTATTGAAAGCAAGAAGATTTACTTAAAGGATCAGTTACATTTAAAATGATGAAATCAATAACAATATTTTCTCTGATTCTTTCTCTCTGATAAGCAAAATCTTTGCTTAAAAGCCACATTAAAATTTAATCACAATCTGTGTGCTTTAGCAATTGATAATTTCTGGACAGCTGTCTTCTGCTTTGTTTAAGTCTTGTATTCCTTCTGTTTAAGTTATGCCTTTTTAATAGCTGGATTAAGTGATTTGGTTTTAAAATATAGTTAGAATATGATCATATTTTATGATTTTCTAATTGTAGCTTATGGTTTTATATTTCTTTGCAACATTGTTACAACTGGAGTGAAAACATGGATAGTTAAGCTACTGAAATTTATATTGTGTAATTTTGTTTTGACTTCAATTTTTTTTTCATTGTATATGAATAGATAATAATTGGATAAATCATCTTAAAATAAGTTCTTTGGTATTTAATCTGAAGTTGAGTTTTCTCTACCTCACTATTGTTTACTTGGTACCTGGTATTATTGTCTGCTATATATTGAATAATAAAAATATATGTATTGATTAACTTAATAAAGAATTATTAAAGAGATTTTCTTACCCATTTAAAAAAATATTAATTGAGCTCTATGAGCCATTTCAGCTGTGGCAATTGAATGTATGGAATATCCTCAATATGTAAAATGATAGATGATCATTTAAGTATCAGTACTTCATCATTTAGCTCAGATTATGTAACAGCCAGTTCAGCAATTATTGCTATTCCATAGTGCCTCTCCCCTATGTTTCAAAGGAAGAGAGAGAGAAAAAAAAGATAAGATTATCTTTCAGAGTACTTCCTCTGATGACATTCCTACTCTCTAATCACCTAACATGACTACTTAGACTTGGAGTGATAATCTCATATTTATTAGAGGATGATTATTCATTATTTATAAGAATCGATATCTTCAATGTTAGGCTGTGCATTTAAGTTTTTAAGACTAAAATGACACAGTGGTTGTATTATATTGCCTTGTGGTAAAATATTTTTATTATGTTATTTTAATGTACTCCACTAAATCAATAAGGTTAACTGCATTTGCCAGGATTAGTACTAATAAAATTTGTACCTATTCAATGGCATAATTTATGTGCTGGTATTTACTTTTATCTTTTCATCAGATGCTAATTAATTAAATACTTCTGCTGAAACTAATAAATAAGTAATAATTAGATAAACACATTGCAAAAACA
Organism: Graphiurus murinus; assembly: GCA_004027655.1. Lineage (NCBI taxonomy): Eukaryota > Metazoa > Chordata > Mammalia > Rodentia > Gliridae > Graphiurus > Graphiurus murinus. The sequence continues at coordinate 34,487 of PVLC010011493.1, forward strand.
TAATTTGAAAGAAGCAGATTGAAGTGGCTTGGGAATATAAGTAGCCATATAGTATGTCAATTAAGAGAAAAACTGAAATATTCCAAATATGTCCACAATATGTCCAAATATGTCTGCAATATGTCCAAATATATGCACAATATTGCGAAATTTAAAATAGTGCATATTTTAACATATATAGAATATGTAACATGAACCTTTAGGGTGGTTGTCTAAAAATTTTTAAATTATTGGTAATGTCATTGGAAGGTATAATTTATATGAAATTTAATCAAGTCAAAACATGTTCATTAGATAACAATTTTTGATATGTATAAATTATAAAAGACAGGTAAATTATTCAGCTAGAAGTGGGCACTTGACTCCCTGAAATAAGACTGCTTTTTTTGAGAGTAGAGGGTATTGAAATAAGCACATCTTAAAATGATGTGGCAAAGCTGTGTGAATAATGTGTCACATTTTTAACATTGAAGATGCATCATAAAGAAATATAAGGATGTGTGTTAGAAAGCATGTAGAAAATGAAGTTTCATTTCCTTTGAAAGTATAATCTCCATAAGTTACCAATGTCAGGGTTGTTTTTATCTTTATTTTCTCATCATCATCATTTTTAAGTGTTCTATATTCCAGTCTGTTATGTTTAAATGTTCAGGAACTCAAACTGCTTTTATAAAATAACCCTAGAAAACTATAAAAATCACAGATCCTTCCAGGGAATTAATCTGAAATAAAATCATTTTAACACACTTTTTTTCCCTCGGTAATTTTAAAAACCATTTTTTCTAAGATCAGATTTTGACACTATCCTTTTTTTTTTCACACTATGATGTGACTCCTCCTATTATTAAACTTTATGGTTTGAAAGTCTTTCATATTTTATTGCCTCCAACATATTAGGTTACTTTTTAAAGAAAGGTGAACATATTAGCATTATATAAAATGTTAAAGTGACAAAGAGTTAAACTAAGAATTTCAGATGAATACTCTAGCAGTTTGCCATTCTGACAGCAAAAGCCAAGCTAGTGCTTAAAAAAAAAATGCAAGTTTGAAAAATGCAAATGGTGTTATCCAAATATGCAGCCATATGTCCATAATACACACATTTTTGGGGAAAATTTTTGTAAAGATTTCTATCACAGAATTGTATCTCAAAATGGTGGTAGCCTTGTTTTTTATATTGCATTACCATGTAGATGCGAAGATATTAAAATTATGCTTCAAAATCTATATATATTGTAGTGGAAAAATACATTATATTTAGGCTTTCACGGAAATTTGTCTCTGTGTTTTAATAATCCATCTTGAGGAGGTGCTCTACTTCATTTACAACATATTTAGCAATGTTGTCCAAAATATCCAGATTTTAGTCACCAAAATTTCTATTCAAACAAGGAAAGTTTAAGACATGGTCTCTTCAAACGAGTTAGCAATTCTTGGAACTCAATGTCTATTACTGAGGAAAAAAATATAATTAGCTTGGGTACTGTTAAACTGTGAAATTTGGATAACCTTTAAGCAACTTTGCTCTGTTGATCACAGTGTCAATAACAATAGGCAACCACAAGCCAAATGCAAGTAGTGAAACCTCCAACAGGAAAATATCAATTAATCTTTTTCAATAGAGTTGAAGTATGGGTAATCCTCTCATTAAGTAGTTTGAACCTTTTTCCAAGTAAACAAAGGAGGGATAATGAGTGATGCAGTCTGACTTGTTTACATGGAGAATCTTCAAGAGGCTTAGACATAACCTCTCAAGACAGAGGTCTTCTTAGCTACTGGTCACTAATTACCCTCTTTTAAAGGTATTTGTGTAAGCAAAGAGACTATGTTTTCAGACTTAACCTGAGAATACCATTTAAAGTGCTAATATTTTATTCATAATCCAATATATTAAGCAGTGTTAAAAAATCTTTGGGATCCTCACCAATCTCCCCTACCTCCCTGACAAACATAACAGTTATTTCTAATATACATCTAAATAGATGTTCGTTTTCTTACACTTCCTATTAAAAGAGCTACTTCTATTTTAAGAAATAATGCATGTCTAACTGGGAGAGATAAGGTCTAACTATTGATTGAACTATTTCAGCACCCTGAGACCTCCAATTGCTGTGAAAATTCTGGGTTGGAAGGAAGAAGAAAGAACTGGATTTAACATCTGTTGTGTCATCTGCCAACCAGTTTGCCCTTGATATTTAAGCAATATGAAAGTAAATACATTCTTTAGTCCACTTGTCTCAATTCAAGTGTCATGTGGAAATCACTTGATGCTTTCAAATTTCAGTACGATGCCAGCATCAGGAGTCATTAATTATTGTTATAGATATTTATAACCCACCAGTTATGTCTATAGTGGACCTAAAGAAAGATAATTTTATCACAATATTTAATCAAGCTCATGACTCTTATCATGCTTATTCATAGTATCAGTATCTCAATGAGCTAACTTGTGATTGAATATATATTAATAGAATTGCTATCATGAAATGTACTCTCTGCAAGAGCACTGTTGTCATTTCCAAAGCATCACCTGTATAAAAAGTCAGAATTACTAAACTCAGCACAAAAACTTCCCATAAGAGGTGGTCAAAATTACGTACAAGGAACAAGCAAGACAAAACCCTTAAACAATTCTAAACCTAGGAAGACAGTTTCTGTTGTCTTGGGGTTTGTTTGTTTGTTTGTTTTGCTCCCAAGTCGTTTTCAGCAATTCACATGTACACTGCTGTTTCTCTCTGGATTCTGCTCTGTGGTTTAAAACAAGAGAAGAGAAAGAGCCGCATACAGAGTTAAGCACAAAAGAAAGTTTCCCATTTTCATGTCTCTAATCTGTGACTGCGGCTTGCTTTATAGCTTAAAGCATTATGTATTTTAAAATTTTATTAGTTACTATATCAAATAAGTAAGCTATGAATACAAACAATTTACACATATATTGATACTTAAGTATGTATATATTCTTGAGGATAAAACTTAGAGACAGAAAAAAATTAGAAGAAAATTGAGAGAAGTCTATGGTGTTGTCAATTATGTCCAGTGTTTTAGAAATACTTCACCATGGAAACATTGGATTTTAATATCAGAAACTTGTTTCTATTCTATTTAAATGTTTTATATGACACAGAAAGGTTAAAAAATAAATATTTTAAAAGTTCAGACATAGCTAATTATGTGACAGTAGACAAGTTGTTTAATTATAGTTTCCTTATGTATAATTTAGAGAGATTTTATTAAAACATCTCTAAGGATGCTAAAGCTATGATTCTATGAATACATTGTAGATATTAAGATGGGTGAATAATAATATCACTTAGTCTTATTTAATATGTTCCAATAATCTCTTTGCAGCCCATTGATGGAACTCTTCTATTATTTTAATACACTTTAGAAAAACAAATACGTGTGTGTGTGTGTGTGTGTGTGTGCAGAGCTAGTAAACAATATATGAATAAATTCATGCCATACTCTTTGGATTAATAATCACTCTGAAATAAAGTTGAATTGTTTTTAATAAAACATACATGGTAGATGTTTTGCCCTTATAGCAGTGTGGTTAATAGTTAAGATGAGAATGAATTATTTGTAGTGACACAAAAGCTCGTTGTGTGTAGGAAACCTTAGTCAAAGTTTACTTTTGTTATGCTTTGTGTGGTTGATGAAATACCACAGCATCTAAACATGAAAAACATCGTACTTATTAAAATCACACGCAAAATATCCTCCTGCCCTTATGCTTGTTTATTTTTCCAAGTTTCTGTTTGTTAGAGATTGTCTATTATTGGAAAATTAATTTAGAGATGCATTTACACCTACACAGTCACCCATTTGATTTGCAGATAGTGTGGAATAGCTCACTGTTGGTTAAATGAGAGGTGTGTTGGCCAATTAGCATATACTTGGGTCTAGTTGATTTGCATATTTCTGTATCTATTACTAAAAAGTCACTTTCTATGCCACTCAAAACTTCTTTATTTGGTGACATTATGTTAGAGTGATTATTGTAATTAAGACATACTATTATATAATAAATATTAGTTAAGCTAACTCCTTTTAAATTCCATTCTCCTTTAGTTATCTGTGTTTCTTAAGAACATATCTGACCTCAGAGTATCAGTATCTTTGCCTATCTTCTTTTTAGTTTATATTACAGAATGATAATTATTGTACAACAGAGAATGTATTCAATATATTTGTTACCTGATAGAATGAAGAAATGATGAGTTTTAAATGTGTATTTTTGACTGTCTCAGGTTAGGAGGTTTTGTAATTGTTATCATGACCTGACAACTAAATGGAGGTGATTTTATTATCTTCCTATTTATATTACCCATAATGCAAAAATACACAGCTTCAGGATCCTCAGAATAATCTTACTGCTTGTCAAGTGTACCCCCCCAATAGTTTTAAGTACAACATTTTTATCTAAGACTTATGCCATGTGGCATAGAATTTTAAAAAATGCCTGTCTTTGTTGCTTAAACTCTTATTTCTCAGAATAGAATAGAATACATTCTATGTGTCATTTATTAATATGTCAGATATTATTGGAAAAAGAGAATTAGACATGTTTTTCAAAATACAGCAAGAGAGCAACAAAATAGCAGAAAACTGCTCATTGGTCTGGATTATATTATTATAAATTGTTCTTCACTCTCACTCCATCCATCTCCACAGACTACAGCTCAACCTACGACCAACCTGAGCTGCCAGAGAGGCAGCAAGGCTGCCAACGTGCTATGGGGAAAAGGTGCAGGGCTGGTCTGTACCCAGAAACAAGCTCATTAACTACTTCAAGAGAATTAGTAAAAGCAGAAAATCGGAGCTCTGATTTGTCTACAATCAGTCTGCTAGACAGCACTGAAAAACCTGAGCTGAGATCTGATAATTCCTTTAGCATTATTATTTAAAGAAGGCAGGAGAGAACTCTGGGATGGGCCACACTTAGGAAAAGCCTCCCTCGTAAGGTCTTTAACTCTCCCTGTCTTTTCCAAATTGAGAAAAGAGTAAATTCATAGTCTCTTGGGCCCTGCTCTCCTTGCTTTGAGTGAAGGGGAATGAAACACTTCAAGTACACAGAGAAAGAAAAGTCACAAATGAATCACTGAGAGGAATAAAATCAGTGCTCTCATCAAAACTTTCTGTGACTCATCAATTCTCTTTTTCTCCTCCATAATATGCCGTGGTAAAGTCACTGCCTTAGTCACCCAATTGAGGGGGAAGGAACTGCATTTGAGCTCATTTCTAAAAATGAAGTAATACGATTTCCCTGAGTGAAAAATGATGAACCATATTAATTCAGTTTGCATACACCCCAAATAAGGCAGGGAAGTACCTGACTTGTAACTGTCGTTGTCACTAGAATTCAAATATACAAATAATTTCTAAGCTTGTTTTTAAGTCCAATTTGGTAGTAAAAGTGTTGTCTTCAGTAGTTCTGCATCTTTAAAAAATTTTGAAATTGTTCTTTCAAATACAGCTCATTTTTAAGGAACTGATTTAATGTGTGATGATATAGAAAAGTCTTCAAAAAATGTAGAAACCAGTGTGTTATATTTATAAAAACCATACCTCCCCCCAACACCATATAAGGTTATCTGTGACTTTTTAAATTACAAGAACATTTACATTTGTCACTGAATGCCATACAGCACTCATTGGTTTCTTTTAATTCAGGTTAAAATGCATGAACTTCAGTTCATTAAATATAAAATCATCTATCTATATATCTAGAGGCATGTATATATACATATGCACATGTATATATGGAGACAGAGTGAGATTTCCTTAATTGTAAGATAATAAGCAAAAGTAAACAATAAAATAAAATACCTTGTGAGCACTCAGAACTTTAGCATGTCTTTCTATGGCTAGAACTTCTTAAGATCCAGAAAAGGACTTAAAGACCAGATAATATCATGGTCAATATAAAATGTAACTGATTTTAAGTCAAATAGATTATTTTTCTTCATGTATCATTCTTATGTTCATGTTTATTTGGGACTCTGCCAAAATTAAAATATTTATTATAAGAAAGTTTTCAGACTCTAAAGCTATGACCAAAAACTACTTATGACATTGTAGGCAAAACAAATATACTGACTAGAAATAAGTCATATCTTTCTCTAAATATGAATCTATAAACATTGTTGAGTAGATGTCATATTTGACTGAAAATATGCAGGGCTTATTTTTATATGCAATGAATATCTTTGGACATCCACACTTGGAGAAGATAAAGCCTTAAAATTTGTTAATTGGCTGTTTTGCTTAATATTTAATATAGTTTGGGTCTAATGGATTACACAGAGTAGTTTTCTCCTGCTTAGTCTGGCTAGGAAATTTTCAGCATTGAGGCCAGGACCTTGGTGCTTTAGAAGTTCATTCTGAAATGCCCATTGCTTCTTGAAGGAAGTTCAGTGAATGCAACTTTGGGAACTCAGCCTCTGCAAAGGAAGATCCGGTCTTCAGAGTTCAGAAAGTATTATCATTTTGACCTTTGACACAGAGCAGGAAATGGAGTAGCACCATGTACTTTCTTCTTCGTTTTCCTATCCATGTTTCTCAGTTCTTGACCTCTCTGTCTTTTTCTATACAAGAGAAATGACCTTATTTTATCTCTCTAATCCCCCAATAAGGGCACTGAACCTAACTTCTTGGGGTTAATTGTCTGATCCTCTCTGGCCATCTTCCTACTCAAACCTTTTGTGCTCTTGGAATTTCCATCCAATTGTTTTCTTGCTTGCCCATTAGTTGGACACTAGTTGGGTAAACATCAGGCAAACAAAGATTACAGTCTTTCAGATACTATATATATAAAATGTGTATATGAAATGTCATATACATGGCCTTTATTTCAATACTAACCTAAAATAGATCTACCATCCTTTTTTATAAAGCCTTCAAAAGATTCCATACAAAAACTGAGCCAAACAATTTTCAGGAAAGATATGCAACTCATTAAATTCTTAATTTACTATCTAGGAGAATATTTTAAAATACAATGACACATGCACACACATAGACACAGTGTTCAAACTATATATAATTTACTCTGAAAGAGCTATTTATATAAGGACTTACAATTTAAAATGCACCAAATCTTATATTCCAATAAGCAGATATACTTTTAAAATAAAGATTTGATTTCACCTCAGTTACATGAATTTCAATGGAATTTTCTTAAAGGCCTAAGATATTCAAATGCTCTTCAACACTAATGAGTTTCCTGTCCATTTCTGAGACCTAAAAACATGTAAAGGAAATGGATGAAGACTTCACAATTGCTAACATAGATGATCCTGACAGTTTCCAAGTGTGTTACAAAGTTTGAATTTACTCAGTATAAAAACCATGGGTTAATATTTAGCTTTATCTATACACACAAGTCTAGCATCTATCACCCTGCTTCTTGTCAGCTAGGCCTGTAGCCTTTCCCTTCCCATCCAGAGAATCACCATCAACCATTTAAAGAGTCAGATTACACAGAACATTTCTTCCAGAAAGCAATCCATGGAATTTTTAGCTTTGGACCTAGCCAAGGGGCAATAATAATGATAACACAACCCATAAAGTATATTTATCACATATTTTGTATGAAACTTGTTGGAAAATGCAATCCTAAGAAAAATATTTCCACAGAGAGGCATAGAGTACAAGTAATCCAAATCAATGATATTCTAAAATGGAACTGATATTTTTATGATTTATCCATATAAAATATTAATAACCCATAAGCTCTAGACATACATGTCTGCAAGGTAGGCTTATGGAAGTAGGCATTAGATATAATAAAATTCTATATTGTAAGTCTAAATCAACTATCTTTTCTTATAGGGTTTTTTCAAGTATTGGGATTGAACCTAGAGGTATTCTACCTCTGAGCTATACCCCCATCCTATTTTTTTTTTTGAAGTAGGGTTTCATTAAATTGTTGAGGGTTTTGCTAACTTACTGAGGCTAACCTCGAACCTGTGATCCTCCTGTTTTAGTCTCCCAAGTACAGAATTACAGGCGTGAGTCACCACAAGTAGCTTCTTACAGTTGCTTTTAATGGGAAACTTTGAACTCCTTAGTGTACCTAAGATTAGGAAATGTTCTTAGCTCATACTAGATATAAAGAGCAGTGGCTGTAGATAGGAAGCTAACTCTGAGAAGAGATATCTTTAGTAAATATGACTAAGAGATTATGCCATTTCCAGGTCACAGGGTTTCTACAGTCCAATGATTCAGGCAAATATTTTTGCCAAAATGGCTTGATATCAGGTTATTTCATTTGGGACTGAATTGTTTGAATGTCAGTCTTTACAAAGGGAAAATGGCATGAAAAATACATGAAGAATCACATTTTTATCTAATGAATCACATCCTAAAAAATGACAAGTAGGCATAGCAAGATATAATAAAGATTTCCTATAGTTAAAATTACTAGTTATTTGCATAATCCCAACATCCGTATGTTAAAACAATATGTACCCACATATTTTTTTGTTTCAAAAAAAAGAACAGCAGGCAAAATAGCCATACAGTTAAGATTCGTGGATCTGAAAGAAATTATATATGGTGAGGTCTATTTATGTTGAACAAATTCAAAATTTACTTTTGCTTTATTTAAAGTTTAAATACAAAACTACATCTTAGTTTTATGCCAACTTTTGAATAAATGATTCCCAAGAGGTAAAGCTATTGGCTGAAAACACAAAATATAATAACAGTAATCACATTTTGACATTTCTATTGCACCTTTTGCCTTGAGAAAATCCAAGGCAATTAATCTGAAAGTGATTTTTGTACTCAGGGTTTGCAAGTCCCAGTTGGATCCAGTTGTCTTCCAGCTAACTCAATGTTTCAGTGGAGCATCCACAGCCCGGTTAGCTATCACATGATGACACTTGCTAAGAAAAACCTCTGAGGTCTGCTGAATATATATGGCTCTCTAAATGATGGCTAGTTGGTCAAAGACATTAATGTCATTTTACAACAAGGAATGAATTCTAAATCTTCATTGTCATTATACTTTTGGGCTAGACATGTCTAGGCATCAAGCAGCTAATCTGTCAGTCAAACAGAATACTGGCATCTTGAAGTTTTAAAGGTTCTTTTATAATTAAATTTTTACCAGGTACAGGAAATCCTATTACAACATTCCTATTGCATCAAACCTTTGTTTTAATGTCTCCAGCAGATGGGTAATTTCTAATTGTCAGATAAATTTCTATGGTCTACAGCTTAAACCTTTTTTTCCCCTCTGTGCACTGGCATTGAATGCAGGGGCATTCTACCTCTGAGTTACTCATAGCCCCCTTTTTTAAAATTTGAAACAGGTTCTTGCTAAATTACCATGAATTGGCCTCCAACCTGCGGCCCTCTTAAGCCTCCCAAGTACTGGGATTATAGGCATGCACCACTACATCTGACTATTAAACTTATTTTTTATATTGCAAAAGACATAAAAGGTATGTTCTTGCTTCCTAAGATTTTAGAGCTGGTGAATAAAAATATACAATACCATACTAAAGGGCCTATGCTAAAATATAATCTCACCACCACAGTAGAAGCACAAAAGAGGAAAGGACAGTCTATCAGGGTAAAACAGAAGGCCAGGGAAGCTTCATGGATATAAAACACTTGAATAGAATGTTAAGCAAAGAATAGCAAGTTATAAAATTGTATTTACATTATTATCTCAATTACATATAGAAATATGAATAGAAAAAAACAAAGGCCAAAATATTAACATAGTGCCTTTGCACACTAGAATGATGGGTAATTTTTCTCCCTTTTTACGTAGGCAGAAGAGCACGTAATACTTTGACACCCATGGAGAGAAAAGTCAAAACACCAACAAAATGTTTGGCACCTAGACTAAAACACAGTGAGTCTACTAGAGGAAGAAGATAATTTTTTTCACAATCACCCTACTTCTATTTTAATTAGCTAGCTTCAGTAAGGAGAGCCTTTTCAAAAAGAACAGAGACAAAGAATAACAAATGTATCTCTGCTAGACATGAACACACTAATTCTACTACCTTCACAATGGACAACATTCTCTGTGTCATCCTTGAGTGTTTATCAGCTTCCAAACTATAGCATGCAGGCACGTGAGACAGTATTTGCATTAACACTCCTTATGAAATGAATTTGAAAGATTTTTCTGAGTTGTCCTGAAAAAAAAAAAAAGCAGCCTCCCACAGCTGGCTCCTCTATTTTTGGCTTTTCCTATCCCTGTTTTCATGGCAGCTGAGAAATATTAATGTGAGAAAAGTATCTTTTATTTTAGTCTTTGAAAAATAACTCAACAGAAAACCCTGAAACTTCAGCAGCAGAAGGTAAGAGTTCCAGAATCATGCTGTGGAAGTACATTAATGGACCAACCTGTAGAAAAAAAGAATGTTATGTAAAAGAATATCTGCTACTTACATATGACTCCCCCAAAGCGTATGCTGTTTACATATAGTGCTTAACAAACATATTTCACCAAAAGTTAATATGTCCCCTAGGAATAATTACACAAAATAGGTGTGTAATCAATCTCATACACAGAAAAGGCACAGTGGAAATAAAAGATTTCTTTAATCCACCACCATTCAACAGAAACAAATGATTAACAGATCTATTTGAAGATGGTAGAAACATTCAGCTGTTTTAGTCTTTCTTCTTGGCCTTTCTTATGAGACACGCATGCATATAAAATTCAATGCTTTGTGACATTCATTTTGAAAAAAAGTACCTGTTACATTTGATCCTGAAAATTGGCTAAGAAAAAAAAAATATATATATATATATATATATATATATATAAAACACAGAACTGTTGTCATAGATCTGAACCACATTTGAAAGTGTAATGACAAGTTACTTGTGTTTTATTGACTCAATCAGATCATATGGTGAGTCATTTCCAGACATATCGATAAACTCATTGATTCCTCTCATTCTTGTAGTCACTGGACTATAGAAAAAAGGATCAGTAGCCATTTGACCTTCATTGTGTATTAAACAAACACCAGATGGCAAGGATTCATTCAGGAAATCCATTCTTTCTTCTTCATAGCCATGTTCACACTGTTGCTTCCCACTGAGCCTTTATCTCTGTTTGTCATGGTGCCAGAGCTGCCTGCATAGCACCTTTCATGCATCACAGCTTTCAAATCTTGTCCCATTAGTTTCATTTTGTTTCCATCATAAATAATCTCCCACTTTCTCATACACTCTTTCATTATCTAATAATGGGCTAGGTCACCATACAAAGGAGCCAAGTATTAAAGGGTTAGTGGGTACAGCTTGTCCACTTGGTTTCTGGCCAGTGTGCAAATTATTTATTAAACAGATGAATTTATACAGCTTTTAAAAAAGGAGTCTTAAAGAATACAAACATCCTTATTCTACTAACAAGTTTTCAGGAGCAGTAGACATATAAAAAATGAGGACATTTGAATCTCAAATTGGAAATGTTAAAGCACTATACCATGAGTCTGAACCTAATTCAACCTAATTATTTCAAGAAACATACAAAAGCAAATACCCTGTCCTCTGAAAAATTCCATCACATTTCTTTCCTTGGCCATTCCCTAGACTCATTTGGACATCAGCCAGTCAGCTAGAAGTGTTGAAATGCTGGTGAGCATTAATAAGCCAAGTCACCCATTCTAAGGGTGTTATCCTATGAGTACATTTCACAGACTCCAAGAAGGGAGACAATGTTGTATACAGAGAAAATGAGAAAGCTGGACTTTATGTAAGATTTATCACCAACACTGCAAAGTTTATTACAAACAAGTAGTACACATCAGGTCTCAGCAGAGTGGTCCTTCAGTACCCACAGAAAGATAAATGTTGAACAAAGAAAGTAGGCTAACAGCTAGAATCAGATTCTTCCCTTATATCAGGAAGAGTTAGGAAGTTTAGAAGTAGTGTGTAGGATGCTGAGACTATGTCAGCACTGAGTTAAGTCATCCCAGCCCATTATTCCCACAGGCAGGCCAATTATCAGGGGATAATTAGACTGATAATGAGCATTCTGACTGGTCAAGAGGTTCCTCTGAGGCCACAGCCTCCCGTTCCCCTATAAGGCTGGACTCTGGATCCTTAGTGGTATGTTATAAATGGAAACTTTTAAGATAATGCAATATTTTTTGAGAAAAATCAATTTGAAAAAAAGTTGTTGAATGCTAAATGTATTTTTAAATAAAGAAACAAGGATACAAACTATTCAGTAAAACACAAACACAATACAGGTAATTCAACTGCTTTGGTAAATTTTTGTAAAACATTTCTGTTATATAAAAGTATTTTAACTATATTTAGAAAAATTGAAAAGAGAAAGACCGACTCATGATCTTATTCCCCTACTAGAGCCAATTATTTATTTGGAATTTGAAATACATATTTAATGCAAAGTCAATTGTAACATTTAAAAGCAATTATTATATGACTTACTGTT
>PVLC010011494.1:0-26561 GCA_004027655.1 Graphiurus murinus
GGGGGGGGGGGGGGGGGGAGCACCCTAAGGCACATGATGTACTTACACAATAAAAATATATTTTAAAAAAAGAATACAACACTGTTAATGACGTTGCAGCATAAAAGCTTCAAAAGGAAAATAAAATTCTAGGATTATCTTAGAGAGTTCATTGATCACCTAAAGATCATCAGCGGACTCCAAGATACAAAGGCCTACTAAATTTCAACACAAATATGGTGAAACCGGAACCAAAGTACTTTATAGAACTAGCTTTGTGTCATTCCTGTGATTGCCAACTAAATCCCATGCCTAAATATAATAAAAGTTTATTAAAACAGCAGAAATTGTTCTTCCCACTCCAAAGTTGCCTTTCCCACACTAAGAGAGAGCAACAGCCATTCCACATTTGTTGTTTGTATTTCATCACTGTTTTCAGACAGAAAGGAGAGCTGCTGCCTACACATCATTTCTCAGCATCAACACCCATTTTCTTATGCAATTTTAGGTTCTCTTGGCAGGTTTAAGACATTTTTTCCAACCACAAACAAAACTTCTTTTGATACTCTCAGTCAATGTTCAAGGAAATGTTCTCAATAAAGACTATTTAAAACAATAATGTGGAAGTACATCAACCGTCTCAGGAAACTGTAAGTGGTAACTCCGTGAAAACTTCAGTTATACACATAAGACAAAGAAGACTCCAGCTGCCTCCCTAAAAAATGACCTACCCTTCCGTCTTCAGCTAGGAAATCAGTAAACACTAAAAGAACACAAACTAAAGAAAAAAAGAAAGAACCCGTTAGCCAGGTGTGGTGGTACATACCTGTAATCCCAGTACTTGGGGGGCTGAGACAGGAGGATTACAAGTTAGAAGCCAGTCTTGGCAACTTAAGGAGACTGTTTCAAAAACCTTTTTAAAAAAAGGAAAAGGGCTGGGGATGTGGCTCAAAGAGAATGCCCCTTGGTTCAATCTGGAGGGAGGTAGGGAGGTAGGGAAGGAGGAAAGAGGAAGGAGGAAGGAAGGGGAGAGGGAAGGGGAGATATTGAACCCATGGTAGTTTTCCAAGGACAACTTTCTTTTTAATGTTTAAAATAATACTTTGCACCAGGTGTGGTGGGGCAGACTTGTAAACTTGTAATTCCAGTACTTGGGAGGCTGAGACTGGAGGATTCTGGTTCACAGCCAGCCTCAGCTACTTAGTGAAGCTCTCTGCAACTTAGTGAGACCCTGTTTCAAAAATAAAGAATAAAAATAGGACTGGGAGTATAGCTCAGAGGTTAGAATGCCCCTGGGTTCAATCCTCAGTACCACCAAAAAAATAAATAAATAAAAATAAAAATAATAAAAAATGCTACTTTGTTATAGAGTTCTTGATAATGTAAGTTTAACTTCAATTGTTCATTTCTTAAGAGTTGTAGAAATCTGGCTGGTACAGGAAAATTTAAGTTTAAAAAAATTGAAATCCTGGTACATCCATTTAATATCTCATAAAGATTTCACTGTTGCTGAAAACCTATTTGTAAAACTAGACAATAAAAAGATAAACAAAGAGGGCCAAGACTTTCATAGTGTGTACAGGGCAGTGCCAGGCACTTTATATATGGGAATCAAGTTAATCCTGAAAACCACCCCATAAAGTAGGTACTAGTAGTATTATTCTTCTCTATTTTATAGAGATGGTACTGAGGCATGGAGACATAAAATAACTGGGCAAATATCACAAACATCAGACACTGGGTTAAGTGGTAGAGTCCAGACAGTCTGGCTCCCACATCAACATTCTCAAACATTACATGTACTACCTCCTCTAATATAGTGGGGAAATAGATGATTTTGATAATGCTGAACAAGCGCTTTAACAATAACATAATGTAAAATAGTTCAGTTCACAGTACTGCTGGGTCTTTTGTTGTTGTTTTCATTATGAGCCACTGTACTAGAATGTGTAATTCACATGATTAAATATCTAGATTTTTGGGACTGTCCATAGTCAGGAGAAAGTCATATACAGGTTAAGGGCTACTTTTTGAGAAAAAAATCTTTCAATCTTTCACTAATTTTGCAATCAATATACAAATGTAAAAATAAAAGACTGGAATTTTGTACAAGGAAATAAATGTACCTTTAAGGAAATGAAAGGCAGGTGACTAATCAGACCTTATATAGACAAACCATCAAAATGTTTAAACTATTAGCCCCAAGATGTTGAGGTAGAGGTAAGCTGTCCAAAATAATTAGAGGTTTGGAGGAAGGACAAAGTTGATGATGATTATGACTCACATGCATCTCACAGCAAAACAAACCACCAGACGTTTATCTCTTAAAAACAAAAGACACCAAGTCTGGCACCAGCCCACAAAGCAAGAAACACCATGTGCTAGTCAGACCCTCGTGCGCCATTTAAAAATAAAAAGGAGAGATAGGCACGTGATGGGTGATGACTTCTAAATCTGACCTTCTCTGAAACACACAATTCCATTTATAACCTCCAAAAATATTTCCAAACAACTGAAAATAACAAGTTTCACAAGACAAGCTAAAAAGAAAAGCTAGGAAGACACTTTATAAGTCAGAGGATAAACTAGATTACAGTAAGAAACTACTATGTTTAGGCAGAAAAAAATACTAAGATATCTGTCACTTTGACTCCATGCTTTTAAGTGGGTCTCCTTCCTGTATTATCCTGAACCTCAGCGAGGCTGGTTCCTCTCTCAAGCCTCTGAGGCTGAGCCACTGAGTCAGTTGAGAACTGACTTCAACTTATAAACTGTCTTCCAAATTCTACCTCAAAGGAGAAGCAATTGCAGATAGACTGAAGGTGATACATCTATTTAAATATGGATTCTACCTGAAGAGAACAGGAAATAATTGCATACAGCAACAACAGTTCTGGAACCATATTCATGTCCTATCTGTGAGCAGAGACTAAAAAGCAAGTATTTCCAAAATGTAATATAGTAATCTCCCAAAAATAATCTAATAAAACATAGCATGAAGAAGAGACACAAATCCAACAAATGCCATAGAAGTAAAACTGTAGTGGGTTGAGGGCCTGTCTATGCAGTCTGCCCATATTTGGAATTTGGCAATATTTTATCAAGTCACAACTAATAGTCAACTAGGATTAATATCAGTAAACTGGAACCATTTGAGACTCATTAATTACATGTGTATTGTCAGCAATGTTTTTTCAAGTATTTACAATAAATACAGCCTGTTACTATGGGACAGGCTTTCATGTCACAAGAACTGCCAAGAAGAATCAACCATGCTTCAAGTGTCCATGACAGCTGCTATAAAAGTATAGGGTGAAAAAAAAAAAAAAAAAGTATAGGGTGTGACACAATACTATTACTTACAAGTAAAGCACAAAACTAAACAATAAGCACAAAAGTTTCTACATACTAACTCTACTTCTGCATATACTTGTCTGAGGCCAGTAAGTAATCATCTTTCACAACTTAATGCCCATCCACTTTCTGAGCAGAACTGATTCCGAGCTCTGATGCTTAGCTTCTCACCTGCAGCCCTGACCAGGAAGCTTGTGGTCTCAACAGAACTCAGCTTGAAAACCTCAGGCTTACTGACCAGTTCAAATCACACATCCAACACACACTTTGCAAGCATATAAAGTGTGCATAGGATATACAAAAGGGATTAAACTATAGTAAGAAAAAAAAGACAATGATCCAGGAGAGGAGAGTGGAAAGGAGCCAAAAGAGAGGAGGAAGGAGAACCGGTGGGTGGAGGAGGTGCCTGGAAGCCAAGGGACTATGGTGACGTAATCAGCGATTCCAAACCCTACTGAGAGCTGCAGATTTGGCATGTGCTCTCTCCAGCTCACTCACTGGAAGAACTGGCAAGAAATACTAACATAAATTCAACCACACTCTGCATAACCCTTCCTCCTTCAGTGTGTTATGCCCATCGGTGAAGTCAGAAAACTGTCCTGCACTGGCTATGAAGCAGCAACGGCCCCTCTGCAAGTCATCATAAAGCAAGGAAATAAGGGAAGCCTGTGCCCACAGCCAACAAGAAATGTAGGCCCTCCATCCTGTAGCCTGCAAGACACTACATGCTCCCAATGAGCATAGAAACTCAGAGAAGTATCCTTCTCCAAACAAAACTTCAGATGAGAACTCAGCCCTCACAGATATGTCTGCAGCCTGAAGGGTGCCCAGACTCCTGACTCACACATGAGAAGTGTCTTTTCAACAGCTATATTTGAGGAAATATTGCTATCCATCAATAATAACTAATACAAGGCCTTTAGTCATCAATCCACTCTACTTCGATGATCACTTAATGGGAAGAAGAATACAGCCCCTCTAAGTTCCATGAGGCTTCACATACTTTAGCTACACTAACTACTGCCCAGACCAGTGGCAGTGGGCCTAAGGGAGACCAAGAATGGACAGGGCCTTTCTGGCAGGTCCGTCCATTCTGCAGCCACATGAGGGCAGGCTGACAGGTGATCCTGAAACTAACAATCATCCCCCTTGGCAAACCAGAGAAATACTCTAAAGCACCATTTTCTAGAGTTATGTTTGGCATCTTATTATTCAATACAAAAAACAGACTAAAAAATTTTAGAATTATCCCATATAGATAGGTGTTACATCAGTTCAATTCTATAATTACCGACCCACTCTGCACAAACACCATGTCATCAGCAAAAAGACTCTAGGGGGAGAAATACAAGAAGGGCACAGGTAAGTGTGTATAAGAAAACAGAACAGGGGCCATCACAAAGGCCAGGTTGAAGAAGGAACCAAGCCTACCTAGAACCAGGAAGGCCATCAGGAAGAGATGGCGCTTTAGACACAAATGGATCACAGAGGTACAGAGAGGAGTGGCATTCTCTAGAGGGAGACATCAGCAAAGTGCCGTATGTGCGTGTGTGTATGTGTGCACAAGATAGAGACACACACAGACTGGGGGGCTCATATAACAGTAGGAGTCATTAAAAGAGTTGGGCTGTAGCGGAGATGCAACACCAGGCTGAGGGGAGGGGAGTGTGTGTGTGTGTGTGTGTGTGTGTGTGTGTGTGTGTGTGTGTGTGTGTGTTTAATTTATTAGAGACTCACAGCAAATTTTCAGACACAAAATGCTGCTGTCTGCCATGTGGCCAGCTGCTGTGAGTTCCTAGAACTGATAAGCATCCCCAGGGCTAGGCTTACGTCATGACTTGTTATAATTATGGAGAATGGGACTGAATGGGGACCTAAAATACTCAGTGATATTTCAATCTCATTAACTTCCTTTTCAATATACCTTTCGATCGTTTGTAAATAAAGCAACTCAGTGGAGATAAGTCTGTATTAAGCCATGAGGAAACACAACCTAATTATACAAAATTTGTTTTTACCAACAAAACTTCATTAGGACAATTTTCAATTGGCATTAAGATCTATACTGTAAAACATATTAAACTCAGTATAATGTTCTTTATCAGGAGCTGGCAAACTTTCCCTATAAACTGCCAGATAGTAAATATATCAGGTTTTAACGGCCATACAATCTCTGTTACAACTACCAAATTCTATTCACAGACAATGAGCAAAGCTATGCTACGATCAAACTTTATTTATAAAGGGCTACAAGTGTATACATTTTCTTCCACTAATTTACTTTCACATAAAAGAGTAAAATGTAACTGGGCATGGTGGTACATGCCTGTAATACTAGTACTTGCGAGGCTGAGACAGGAGGATTGCAGGTTCAAGGAGAGCCTCAGCAACTTATCGAAATTCTCAGCAATCTACTAGCAAGACCCTGTTTCAAAACAAAACAAAATGGACTGGGGACATAGCTTACAGATAGGATGCCCCTAGTTTCAATCATCAGTATCAGGGGAAAAAGAAAGACTAATATAAAATTTAACCCTTTTCTGGATATTGGTCTTCAAATGATATACTATCAATGTTTTAGGGAGGCTGTATTGTATATCAGGTACCAAGTTAAAATTATTGCCTCTACTTTAATAATTTCTGAAAGTTGGTAAGAACTACACAGATTAAATTCCTGTTGGCTTTGTCTTCAAAATACACCCTGAATCCATTAGGGCTTGGGCCTCTCTTCAGCACACATCACCAAGCTAGGCATCAGCCAGATTCAAAGTGCCAGACACACTATAGCCCAAGACAGAAAAGTCCCCGCCATGAGAGCTGACCATAAGCTTAACGGCCCA
Organism: Graphiurus murinus; assembly: GCA_004027655.1. NCBI lineage: Eukaryota > Metazoa > Chordata > Mammalia > Rodentia > Gliridae > Graphiurus > Graphiurus murinus. The sequence goes on from PVLC010011494.1 coordinate 6,174, forward strand.
GTGATGATGCTATGTAGAAAAGAGACAGAAAAGAGAGCGGATGTGTGATGCTGCCAGGAAAGGTGGAGGGAATTCTGATTGACATGGTGTTTAGGGGATCCTGACTGTGGTCATCCAGAGGAGGGCTCACTCTGGGGTGCTGCTTCTCTACCTCCCGGCCCAGACTGTAGAAGCCACATCCTGTTCTCCAGTCTTCCTTCTGTTCTCCACACAGCACCAACACCGTCCATCAGTCACGCCAGCCCCCTGCTCCAGCAATTCCCACTACAAGGGAAATAAAACTGAGTCTCGCCTGGTGTTCTATCACCCTCCAATCTCAGTCCATACTGCTTTCTTAGGATCCTAAAACTTGTAGTAGCCTCCCTGCCATCCCATACCAGCAGTATCGGCCCCAAGGCCTCTGGCCTCTGCCTGAGGCGCTCTTCGCTCTTCAGCGGATACTCCCGTGGCTCTCCCTCGCTTCCTTCACACCTCAGCTCAAACATGGCCACCCTCAAAGGCCAACCTCCCTTCTCTGCAGCGCCTGGGCTGGTTTTATTTTTCTTTGTTACACTTTTCACGCTCTGACACCGCTAGACAGTGAGCATTTGTTCACCTGTCTCGCCTTCCAGAATTTGAAGTCCACAAAGACAGAGACTGTACTCAACATCCCTAACATCGCAAACAATGCCCAGCACACAGTAGTCCCTCAACAGACATTTCTGAGTAAAGATTCTGCATAAAGGAGGGAACGAGGCATACTTTAAAAAAGAAGAATTACAGCCTTCCCAGCATCACATGGGGAAAGAGTAGCCAGGCCAGGACTTGGGCTGACCATTACCGGACACCAGGGCCAACTCTGCTCACCAGCAGCCTCGTGGCCTGATGAGCTGGAAATAGAGAAAGTCATGAATAAACCCACACACAGACAGAGCTAAACCTCCTTCACAGCCAGCCAGCCTGGTGGGGAAGAAGACCAGACTGGTGTTTCACTAGCTTCAGAACCTTAAGCAAATGAATTACTTAACTGCAGCTTGCCTCATTTAGAAAACCAGAATAATGTAAGTCCTCACAGGGTCGATAAGAAGAATAAACAAGTTAGTAAGTGTGTACTACATACAAAAGCCGGGGACAGTGTAGGTATTCACTGACTGAGGAGGAGGAGAATGAGAAGAAGGACAATTTAAGCCAAATAGCTTCTGGGCATTAACACTTGCCTCCCACTAGACTGAAGCCCTGGTGTAAACGCATTCTGCTTTAGGAGATGTGGTTAGAGTTAGGCCTACACCCCTTTTGCCAGGGCCACTGCAGACCTTGCATGGAAGCAGCTGCAAGACACAAATCACTAACCAGGACATGCTGCTTAAGCTACGGAGTTCTAGGTAGCACCAAGAGAAAACAAAAACACACTTTTTTCTTTATACTTTTATTGGTGCATTGCAGTCTTATAGCCTCGTACCATAATGTACTCCACAGTGATCGTGACATAAACGCACACAGCCCTTGGTGGGCTTTCCCCACCTCCCTCCCTACTCCCCTCGTCCACATGCAAAATATTGAGAGTGGCACTGGTATTTTCACACATGTACATAATATCCATGCAAGTGTTTCCTTCATTATGCCTCCCTCTCTCTCTGCCCACCCTCCTCTACACCACCTGCCTGGCTCCGCTGGAGTTTCTCCTCTGCTGTCCAAAGTCCCTCTCTAGTATCCCAATTACTCCCTAGCTTCCACATATTAGAGAAAACATATGACCCTTCAGTTTCCGTGACTAATTTCACTTAACATAACGATGAACAAACTTTTGTAATGAATGCACTAGGCCCCATGGCCGGCTACACAGACTCTGGCCATGGAAGGGGTGTGGTGATGCTACAGGAGGCCAAGTAGAAGCCTCTTCTTGGTGGGGTAACCAGGACCCCTAAGCAGCAGCACTGGTAGGGCTGGCACTGCTACAACAGGCTTCTAGCAGGGGAGGGGGGAAATGTTATTTAGATATTTAACAAAAAATTATCACTAAAATTTTTTTAACATCACATATGCTTCTATCTTCCTATTTCTATAATAAAAATCTATTTGTAAAGCAGAATATAAAAAACTTGTATACATCAAAAAAAAAATGTTCACACTTTGTATTTATTTTCCAGTGCCACAAAAAGTGTTGTTTTGTTGTTGTTGTTTTCCAACGGAAGCTTTTAATACACCATGAGATGGACATGTGTGATGATTTTTAGATCATCTCATGCCTGAATGTCTGGACTTGAGATAATATGATACTATCTGATTGGTTAAATTTCCCTTCACTAAAGTTTTGTGAAACAAAATTTAAGCATTAGTCTGATCATCAGGAATACAAAAGATAGAGCTCTAAATTTAAATATATACATTTTATATATAAAGTATAGATATATTCATATCTTATATAAAAGCATGTAAGTGCATATGTTTAAATATATAAATATTTATATTTTATATATACATTTGACAATAATATGCTGCTATGTCCTTTAATAATTGAAAATCATTATATTCATAGAAGTTTGAAATCAGAAGAAATGAACAAGACACATCAGTAAGATGTTTTTAAAATACACTCTCATCATTTTGTCTATCAAAGTGAGAGAAATATTTACTTAAAAGCCAGCTGAAATTTCTTAGGGCAACACAGAGAACAGTCGTTTTAGACAAAGCTAACCATTAGCACAGATCAAATATAGATAAGCATTGAAGGTTGAAATAATAGAAAAACAGAGCAGCAGACACTATGTCCATCTAAGACTGTAATAATGTATGTCAGACACGTAGGATGGGATGAAAAACAGAAAATACCATTTGAAAATGGTACTTCAGAAATTGTTCTGAACAACCAGATCTAGTGAGTACCTTAAAAAGTGCAGTCACTGTAGTCAAACCAAATGACTATTTTAAAGTATAAATCAACCAGGCACTTGTATCATCCATAAGCTAAAGAAAATACACCCCCCTGTACCAGTTAAGAACATACAGAGAATGAAGAGATTTGCAGAAATATTCTACACAATCTGAATTCTCAAGTATGCAAATCAAAATGTGTAACAACAGAACAAACACACAGCCTGTCTCATGCCTCCCAGGGCCAGTGCACCCTCACACTGTGACTTCACAGAAGCAGAGGCACTTAAAAATACCATGTTTGGCGTGATATAAAACTTGTGTAAGAATTTTAATCTCTATGAATTTATATGAATTCTAAAATGTTTCCTTCAATTTAATATATCTGTTCTAATAAAACCTACTCCTTCATTCTGAATCTTGCCTTATAAAGTTGAAGCCAGCAGTGGGTAATTATGTAATCAGGCTTCTTTGTTTTCAGTGGTCATAATACAGATCTATACATTCTTAAAAGTAATTGATTTCAATTAAAGGAAACAGGAAAGTAATGTTAGCTCCTTTTTAGTACGAAGACTCATCACTCTTCTTAAATACAAAACTCTCAGACAAAAGAGATAATTGGTAGACACTTGAAGTCCTATTTACAATCCCATCTGATAACATTACAATAATTTAAGTTTAATGTTCCACAGTATGCAACGAGTAAAGTAAAAGTATGAGGCACATGGGCTTACTACCAAAATACAGTTTCTAGAACTCAATCCTGAAAGACATCTCAGGTGAAGAAACAGCAAACTCCCGTTTGACACATGTTGGCAAAGGACCAAAATCTAACTCCCATTTCTGACAGTTTCACGTGTGGCCACACAGGACCAAAGAAGAGGTTGTGAAAGCCTTGAGACAGGCCGCCCTCGTGGAAATGATTCATCAGTTTGAGAGGAGCACCTTTGGGAACAGCTGGCCCCCCACTATGAACCACAATGTAAATGAGAGAAGACCAAGGGGCTGGTGAGTAGGAGACTGCTTGGAAGAGGGTAAAGACCCTTCTTCAAGAACAGGAGGCTTCCCTGAGAGCCAGGTCTTTCCGGTTGAAGCCGCGTTGGTACAGCTGGCCATGGCTGTCATAAAGCATTCCATGACATCAAGCAATCTTTTCACAAAATTCCTATGGTAAAAGTTCTTTGTTGATGTAAACCATAAAGCCCTTAATAACTATTAGCAAATCTGTGCTGCTTTGGACTACAATGAGCTATTTAGACAAATGGTGTGTTTGTGCTTGCTGGAGTGTAGAACACCAGTAGACCATGATTGCCTAGTCAATTCTTTTTTCTAGTTTCTTCAAAACACCTAACAATCCCATCTAATTTAATGTAATAATTAATAAAGTTCAATTGCATAACAACATGGCATCTACTTTCCCTGATCTTCTGACGAAATAGAGAAGTTTTTGGAAGCCTAAGATTTACCATGAACAGATGGTACAAGAATGAGAATTGAAACAATTGAAGGAAAAAACCCTGAGCAAAATTGTCACCATTAATTTCACTACACAGAAAGGGGAGTACAAGAGTAGAGGAGTGGGATTCTGCAGAAACACAGCAAGAGATGGTGTATGCATATATGAAGGTATCATTTTGAGTATCACTACAATGTATAGCTATAATGCACCAAGTAAAAAATTCAGAATTAGCCGGGCATGGTGGTACATGCTTTTAATCCCAGAATTTGGGAGGCTGAGACCCCAAGATCCGGGTTTGAGGCCAGCCTCAGCTATTTAAGTGAGGCCCTTCGCAACTTAGTGAGACCCTGTTTCAAAATAAAGAATACAAAATAGGGCTGGGAGTATACCTTGAAGAGAGAATGCCCCTGAGTTCAATCCGCAGTACCGCAAAAAAAAAAAAAAAAAAATTCAGAATTTACAAAATAAAATCTTACTTCAATTTTTAGAATGTGTTACTCCATGAACACTTTATACAGGATAATTTCACATCCTTCCTATCTTTATTATAATCTATGCAATCATACATTAATAAAAAGAACTAGTGCTCTAAGCAAACTATTGGAAACTAAGGCCTTAATTGGTTTCAATTATACCAATAACTACTGGTATGATATTTGCTCCGTTTTTCAAACTCTTAAAATTATAATTCCTATCTTTCTATACAGTTTCAGAGATTAAATAAAAATAACATATGTAACATGGCACAGCCCAAAACACACAGTCCTCAAGGAATATTGGGTCCTTCCCCACATTCTGCCCTCCACAATCTTCTACCTATGCAAAGGGTTAAATCAGCCACAACAATAATCAATTCACCAGAATACAGAATAACTATAGACTCTTAAAACAACCAAAAAAAAGCAATGGAGGTGGTAGATGAACAGTAGTTCAAGAAATTAAGAAAATGACTACACAGTGTTACAGGTTATATTAAGTACCAGGATGAAAATCATTTAAAATAGGGGGCCAGGAATGACCTGTTAATCCAAACCAAATGAAAACACTCAAGCCATCATTTTTTTTTTAAGTTTTCTCATACAATTTGATTAACTCTATTTGCTTTTTTATTGTTCTTAATTTGAGTTGGAAAAAATACCATATTCACTAATTCTACTCAAAGATATAATGCAATTAAATTATTTTCAAGAACAATGTAAGAAAGAACATTCTCATCTTCTAAAATTAACAGATATAAGCTCTAAGGAAATTTAATGAGCTGATTCTCCTTTCTATGATGACACTCGGTTAGGTTATGATGTAAATTTGTGTTTATGGGTAAACTAAGTACAGCTGGCTGCTGGCAGATCACAATGCTGATGAGCTCTAGCACTAATTTCACCTAGCAGCAGATCTCAATTTCCCTTAAAATTCACTTACAGAAATAAAAGTACAAAGAATACTTTGATATCAACAAAAGAAAAATAACAATAGAATACTGTACTGTGTTGAATAGTGTTTCCCAAAAATTCCCATTTACCCAAAACCTGCAAATATGACTTCTAGAAACAGGGCATTTGTAAAACATCATGGAGTTAAGATGAGGTCACAATGGAATAAAGTGGGCCCTAACCAATGATTGGAATCCTGAAAACAATAGGAAACACTGGACATGGACACAGAGAAAAGTGTGTCAGTGAGCTGTCATGGAGAGAAAATACCCAACATAAACAACATATTTGGGTCCATATGGCTGGTTCCATTAAACTGGGCCTTGAGGCAGAACATCAAGGCAGAAGGTCACGGTGGAGGAGAGCTGCTCAGCTCAAAGCAGCTGGGAAGCAAGGAGAAGAAGTAAAAGAGAGCACGCTCACGCCAGGAGGAAGGGGCTGGGATAGGATACACCATGCCCCTGGTGACTTACTTCCTCCAAGTCGGCCCCAACTCTCACAGTTTCCACCAATTCCCAATAATGTCACTGAATTATTAATCTGCCAATGGACTAATTCACTGATGACTCAGAACCTTCCAGATCGCATCAATTCCCAAGAGCCCAATCTCTGAACACTGCTGCACTGGAAACCATGCTTTTGACATATGAGCCTTTGGGGACATCCTAGATCCAAACCACAAGAGAAGGCCATGTCACCATGGACACAGAGCTGAGAGTTACGCTGCTGTCAAAAGTCAAGGACAACCAAAAGTTCAGCAGTCAGGAGAAGAGTCAAGAGGGAAGGGAGCAGAAGGGCTTTCCCCCGAGCCTTTGGAGAGAGCATGGCAATGCCTACACCTTGATTGAGGGTTTCTGGACTGTGGAACTTTAAGAGACTAAATTATTTTAAGTCTGTTTTAAGCCACCCAGTTTGTGGTACTTTGTTTTGACAGCCATAGGAAACCAATACAAGTATGTGCTCAGAAAAATGATCCCCACTCTGTTAAAATTAACATGCAATTATGTGCACACCAGCATGTAAGAAGTTACCAAATTGTTAGCAGTGATTATCTCTGGGTGGCAGGTTTGCTGACTTTTCTCTTATTATTTGTGATTTTTCCAAATTTTCAGAATCTTTTTTTAATAAACATGTTTACTTTTATAATCAAAACAAAACCCAATAATGATGACTCCATTAAAAAAAATTGCTTAGAACTAAACTAATCAGGAAGCAAGGCATAAAGAAAAAACATGCAAAATCAGAAAAGGCATGGAATAAAAAATTCTTAAAACAGAATTTTTTAAGAATAGACTACTTTATATAAATTAAATGGTTTTGAAAATCCAGATAGCATGAGTAGTTTTGTAGAAAAATACAATTTACCAAATCTAATCCCAGAAAAGACAAGAAGTCTACAAAGTTCAATTAACATAGCAGAAATAGAGGACCCCAAAACTGCTCTTTCTACTCAACCTATGCAGACCAGATGATGCAAGGGTTACATAAACCACTCTTAGAAACAGGGAAAATATTCAAAAATTTTCTCTTTTTCAGATTCAGAAACCCAACAAAGAAACAAAGAGAAAACTGCTGCCATTCTCAGGAATACTGATATAAAAGTGCTATATAAAACAGTAGTCAAAGACTTGCTTGTAACCAAAATGGAATGAGAAGGACTGGATTTGCCCTCCCACAACAAATAACTAATATGTGAGATTAAGAAACTATATGGCTGGGTGACCCTGTTCCAAAATAAAGTATAAAAACAAAAGGGCCAAGAGTGTAGCTCAGGGGTAGGATGCCTCTGGGTTCAATCCCCAGTATAAGAAAAAAAAAAAAAAAAAAAGAACAGCGAGGCTTGGTGGTGAAAGCCAGTAATTCCAGTACTTGGGAGGCTGAGACAGGAGGATCCCAGATTCTTAGCCAGTCTCAGCAACCAAACAAAGGCCTCAGCGACTAAGGGAGACTGTTTCAAAACAAAAACTGTAATAGAGCTGAGGTGTAGCTCAGAGGTAGAATGCCCCCTTGGTTTAATCCCCAGTACTACCAAAAAAGAAAAGTGAACAAACACTGGATAAAAGGTGATTCAAAACAGTGATAAGATGAAAGCAGGGTAATAATTGAGACAAGCCTTTCAATTCTACAGCCTACTACCTAGCGAGTGCCTAGATCTCAGGGTATATAAATGAGGTGGATAAATAAAGTAGGCAGCCTTACCAATGTGAAGAGTGTAGGTTCAGGTGTCCAATTCAGTCAGCAAGAATTTGTAGGGCAGGGTATAAAAGAGGAATAAGCTTTAAAAAACTCTAGAGAACTACAGGAAGTCTCCCCTTAAATATTGACCTGACTGTACATGTAAGTTAATGATAGAGGCTAAGGAAAGAGCACTGAAATTGGAGGAATAATTCTTTGCTGGCTGGAAGAAAATGGTCCCCCAATACACAGGACATTAAGTAGAGTCAATGTCCTCCACAGCCTTGGAGGAAAACTGACCTTTAACTGAAAGCTCTTCTGTACCTGCCTACCATAAATTAAAAGCAAACCCGGGGCGGGGGGGGGGGTGGGTTGTTTCTTAGTAACTTTTCCCAAGAACACAGTCCAAAATATTTAGGGGAATAAAAATAAGCCAGCACCCAACAACATAAAATTTACAATCTGGATCCTAATAAACAATTGCCAGACCTGCAAAGTAGTAGGAAAATATGACCCATAATGATGAGAAAAATAAGTCAACAGAAACAGAATGAGAAATGACACAGATGATAAAATTAGTAGACAAGAGCTAAAACAGCTAAATATATTCCATGTGTTCAAAAAGGTAGAGGAAACTATGAGATAATGAGGAGAAGAACAGATTAAAAAATGAAGTAAAATAGGCCCAGATCAAACTTCTAGAGATTAAAAATAGAATAGCACAGAAGAAAAATAAATAGATGGGATTATCAGCACATAAAGCACGACACAAAAAGGATAAGTAAACTTGAAAGACAGAAATAGAAACTGAAATACACAGAGAAGAGTGGAAAATTAACAGAGGACCAGGGAGCTGTGGGACAACAGGAAGCAGACAAACAACATATTAACTCCCAGAACAGGAGGGAGGGCTAGTTGAGGAAATGCTGCCCAAACTTTTTGAAAACTCTAACTCCATAGAGAGCTGAGAAACTCAACACAATGTAGAAACATGACAAATCACAGCAAGACACATCATAATTAAAAATTTCAGAACCACTAATAAAATTTTAAAACACCCAGAAGAAAATTTTAAAAACACATTATATTTACAGGCATGAAAATGAACATGACAGCCAGCTTCTGGTCAGAAGAGAAGAGTAAAAAGTGGTGTGACATCCTTAAAGTATTAAAAGAAAAAAATGGTTCAGTTAGAATCCCAAGTTCATTGGAACTATCATTCAAAAATGAAAGTGACATGTTAAGGACCAACAGTGGAAACCAATCCCAGATGGAAATCTAGATCTAGAGAAAAGAATGCAAAGTACTGAAATGGATCAAGTATGTGAGTTAATATAGATTTTTATGCTTACTCAAAAAATCTCTTAGAGCAAAAATTATATTGACTGTGATTTTAATACATACTTTCATTGGTGCACTCAAGTCTCACATCATAAGATATAGTATGCAGAGAAGCAAAGTGAAAGACAACAACTGAGTAAGTAAAGAGAGGGAGAGGTAATAATGGATGGCTACAGGGTTGATAAAGTAAACTTGAAGTGGTATATCTTTGAAGTCAGCTACAGTAAGCTATCAACTATATAGCAACTACAAAGAAAATGGAACAAAATAAAGAGATAAAATAATAAAGATTCACATTTAAGGTAGGGAGGAAAAAATGAGGCTTAGGAAAAAAACAGCTCCACATAAAGTTAGACCCATACATGAAGGCATCATTAACAATGTCACTAACATGTATGGGAGGAAGAAAGGGGGAGGAGGGTGGAAGACAGAGGGAAATGAACCAAGTGATGTATGCATGTATTTATATATCACTTTGATCTCACCATAATGTATACTTACAATGTGACAGTAAGAGTATAACAAAATCTCACATTTAGCACAAAAGATGGCCAAAGAGTAAGCAAGAAATCAAGATTACATGACATGAATAGAAAACAACAAATGGGAGAATTAAATCAAACTTATCTCTAGCCACCATAAATTTAAATGGACTAAAGATACCAATAAAAAACCAGATATTGTCATATTGAATAAAAAATAAGATGACACGAATTCTGAAAGAAATCTACTACAAACAAAGTCATAATTTAAATGTAAAAGGATAAGGAACATTATGCCATACTAACGCTATGCTATGGAAATCAGAAGTTTCTGTATTAACTTTAGAACAAATATGATCAGAGAAACTGTTATTTCATCAAGAGAAAGGGTAAATTTGTCAAGACTAAATAATAATCCTAAATGTGTATGTACATAAAATTAGAGCTTTCAAACACAAGACAGAAGCTGCTAGAGTAGAAAGAAAAAAGGGATAAAAACACCATTATCTGTGAGTTTTTCAACACCCATCTCTCAACAACTAATAGAAAAGGTAGAAGAAAATTAAGGCAATACTATTTTACACGTTAATCTCATTAACATATATAGGAAATTCTTCCCCAAAATAACAAAACGCATTTCTATATTGTAAAGATGCTAATTTTTCCCAAAATAATCTATAAATTCAATTTAGTCAAAGTGAAAATTTCTTGTAAAAACTGATGGTCTGGTATTGGTATGGCACTGGCACAAAAACAGGCACATAGACCAATGGAACAGAATAGAAGATAAAGAAACAAATTCATACACTTATAGCCAATTCATCTTTGACAAAGGGGCCAAACACATACACTGGAGAAAAGATAGCCTTTTCAACAAATGTGTTGGGAAAGCTGACTATCCATTTGTAGAAAAATGAAACTAAATCCATTCCTCTCACCTGGCACAGGAGTCAATTAAAGATGGATCAAAGAACTGGACATTAGACCAGAGATGGTGAAGCTACTAAAGGAGGGCACAGGTTCAACATTCTAACATACAGGCACAGGTAGAAATCTCCTCAGCAAGACCCTCAAAGTTCAGGAAATCAAAACAAGAATTAATAAGTGGGATGGCATAAACTAAGACGTTTCTGCACCTCAAAGGAAACCATCAAGGGTCTAAAGACAAAGCCCACTGAATGGGAGATCTTTACCAGCTATCTCTCTGACAGAGGATTAATATCTAGAATATACAAAGAACTTAAAAGACTTTACGCTAGAAAAACAAGTAACCCAATCAGTAAGTGGGCAACTGAATTGAATAGACACTTCACTAAAGAGATACAAATGGACAATAGATTCATGAAAAAATGCCCAACATCATTAGCAATTAGGGAGATGCAAATCAAAACTACAGTAAGATTCCATCTAACCCCAATCAGAATGGCAATCTTCAAGAAGTCAAAAAACAATAAATGTTGGTGAGGATGTGGGGAGCAGGAATTCTTCTACACTGTTGGTGGGGGATTGCAAACTAGTTCAGCCACTATGGAGATCAGTGTGGAGATTCCTTAGAAAACTGGATCCACCATATGATCCAGCTATACCACTCCTGGGTATCTTTTCAAAGAGGTTGAAAACAGAACTACAGGAATATATGTATACCCATGTTCATAGCAGCACAATTCACAAGAGCCAAATATGGAATCAACCCAGGTGTCCATCAACAGATGAATGGATCACAAAACTATGGGAAATACACACAATGGAATTCTACTCAGCAATAAAGAATAAAATAATGTCATTTGCAAGAAAATGCAAAGACCTGGAGAACATTATGTTAAATGAGATTAGCCAGTCACAGAAAATGAAAGGACATATGTTTTCTTTAATATGCACAAGCTAGGGAGTAACTGGGATACCAGAGGGACTCTAGATAATGGAGGAGAAAGCTCAGTGGAGCCAGGGGTCCAAGGAAAGGCGAGGGGAAGATAGAGGTCCTTTACTGGAAATACTAACATCAACTATGTGTACATTTTTGAAAATCTCAGTATCAGTCTCATTCCTCTGTATGGGAAGCAGAGAGACGGGGACAAAGGATGGGGGGTGGAGGGGCACCAACTGCTGTGTTCATGTATGTCAGTGTCAACATGATTTACATTATGATGTTATATGCTAATGCACCAATTAAAAGCACGTAGAAAAAAACTGAAAAGGTACTTCTAAACTCTATAGAAAAAATACATGATATATAATTCCATCATCATCTTTTTTTTTTTTTTTTTTTTTTTTTTTTTGCAGTACTGGGGGTTGAATTCAGGGGCATTCTATCTCCAAGCTATACCCCCAGCCCTATTTTTTATTCTTTATTTTTTAAACTGAGTCTAAGTTGCGGAGTGCCTCTTAGGTAGCTGAGGCTGGCCGCGAACCCGGATCCTCCGGTCTCAGCCTCCCGAGTGCTGGGATTACAAGCGTGCGCCACCATGCCCGGCTCCCATCTTCTTTTCAAAAGAAGAACAAAGATGAACAATGTATACTATGTGATTTCAAGCAACACTGTTCAACACAATGTGAAATTGGTAAAGAGAGAGACAAATAGTTCAACAAAACAGAAAAGAAGGCTGAGAAACAGACCCATACACATATAATTACTGACAAAGTTCTAAAAGAAGAAAGGATTATGTTTCAAAAATGGTGCTGAAACAATTGTACATCCATACGCAAAACCATGGACTTCAATCTCCACCTCAAAATAAACAAAAATGGATAACAGATGTAAATGTGAGCGTTAAGAGTATGTCACTTCTAGAAAAAGAAACAGGGAAAACGTTAAAGGCCTTGGCTTGGAAAAAGAAGAACACAAAAGATACAAATTATACATTAAAAGGTAATAAGCAGAATTCTGTCAAAAGGTAAAAACTATTGTTTTGAGAAAACAATGTGAAGTAAAAAGATGAGCACGTAAAGAGGAACATTTGCAAATTATATATCTAATAAGGAACTCCCATGCAGCACACAGAACAAATCTTAGTACTGAATAGTACACACAAGCCAGTGAGAAAGGACAAAGGGTTTTTTCAGGCATTTGACCTGAAAAGACAACCCCTTGTGAAATTCAAGTGCAAACCACAGCGAGTTATGACTATATTCCCACAACAGTAGCTAAACCAACACAAAGTGTTGATGCCAACATGAACCAACTGGACTGCTCACAAATTTCAAACAGGGATTAAAACAGCACAGTCAGATCAATCATTCCACTTCTAGATATTTGATCAATCATTCCACTTCTAGATATTCCACTTCTAGAAAAACTCACAAATGATTGCTCAAAATGGCTATGTTTGTAATTAGAAAACAGAATCAAACCAGGTATCCATAGACAAATGAATTGATAAATTGTGGTTATCACTACCATGAAATACTGCTCAGAAATAAAAAGGAATGAATTATCATATGTCCAATACCATCAGTGAATCTCACAAAGGAGATTATATTAAACCGGAAAAACAAGGGAAGATACTGTATCATTTTACTTTATACAAAACTCTAGAAAGTGCAACTCATCCTTAGTGATGGAAAGCAGATCAGCTCTTTGCAGGTGCCAGTGGCAGGAGGAAAGGAGCATAAGGAAAGTTCTGGGGTGATGGACACATTCACAATCATGGTATGATGGACTCATGGGCTTACCCCCGAGTTGGGCACCTCAAGTGGAACTCTAGAAAGAATACTGACACCATGTCAAAAAACAAGAACAAACAAACAAAAAAACTAGGAACCAATTTGAAAGAGACCTCACTAGTCAATATTCAATGATCTGAAACACACCCAAAATACTTTTTAAAAGAAAGTCTGTAACTACATAATGACTTCTGAGCAAGGATTTAAAAAAAAAAAAAAAATCAAAATTAACAGCAACCGTTAAAGAATGCTGGAGAACCAATTCCTTTTGTTGAGTATGATTAAAAAAGAAAAGAACAGAACAGGTATTTAGCGAGAAGGAGAAGAAAGAGAAGGAGAAGGAGAAGCAGCAGCTTTTCAGAGGATTAAATGAAAGATGAAAAAGCAGTAAAATAATTAAAATAGCACCTTTTTGCCAGGCTACCCTTTTGTTGGCAAGCTACAGCCAGTGAACCAGGTCTGGCTCGTGCCCTGTTTATGTATGACTAGGGAGAAAAATGGCTTTTATATTTGTAAAATTATGTAAAAGGAAATAAAATTGTTTGACAGAGATTTACATGCTCTGCAAAGCCTAAATGGACAAAGTGGAACCTTTGTTCACTCCTGATAAAGCCAATAGCCCAGCCTTTTATTACCATTAGGTAAAAGCCTGCTGAAACTTTATAAAGGCCAGATCAAGTTAACACATAACTCACAGATTACACAGTGAGACAGCTGACATAAGCCTCCTGTCCTAATGGAGCAGGCAAGGCCACAGGCAAGGCCAGCCATAAGGCACTCACCAAAATTTTAAATTCTGACCAAGCAACCAGATCTAATTTCCAGCAAAGAGCAGAAACCTAGGTAAAGAAACACACTGAATATCATGAAGATGCAATCAGTGAAGTTGAGGCTGAGTAACTCTACAGGATAAAAAAAGATGGCTTCCTTAATTACAAAGGAAGGGAGAAGGAAAAGGAGGAAGGGAAGACATGGAGAGATATTTTTATGCCCATGTGAGCCAAGGATTAGCATTGGCCTGAGCTGATGAAGACTCCTGAGCCTGACCTAAGAGTCCTCCCTGCATTTGTTTCCTTGGAAACAACAGAGTTAGGGTAAATGCAAAATGCTATCATGCAGGCTCATCTGCTCCAGGCCCCTGGGTTGAAGAAGCTCGGAAATGATGTGCAGATAGTGAACCTACTAACAAGAATGCTATAAAAATAAGCAGAGCTGGGTGTGGGGGTGCACACCTGTAATCTCAGCTATTTGGCAGGCTGAGGAAGGGAGATTATAAACTCAAGGCCAGCCTGGGTAATTTAATGAGAGACTGTCTCAAAGAAAAAAGTTAGCCAGCATAGTAGCACAGGCCTGCAATCCCAGTATTTGGCAGGCTGAACTGGGAGGATGACAGGTTCAAGGCCACATTCAGGAACTTGGTGAGACTCTTAGCAACTTAGTGAGACTGTTTCAAAATAAAAAATAAAATAGTGCTGGGGATGTAGCTGAGAATGCCTCCGGGTTCAATCCCCAGTACAACAAAAAATACAATAAATAAAGTGCTAGAGATCTCATTGGTAGAGCCCCTTGGGTTCAGTCTCCAGCACTGCATAATAATGCTAACAACGACAACAATAATGATACTCAAGGAGAAACATGAGGATGGGATTTGGCTGGTCAAGGTGGCATCCAAACACCTTGACTGTCATTCACGACTGGTAAAACACTCCATTCAGGTGAAGGTTAACAGCTAGACTTCTTAAGATAAAGATGCTGTACCTGTTGTCTCTTATAGTCCTTAAATGAATCTCAAAAAAAGATTGTTAGATTAAAGCCATTTGAGTCCTGTGAGTTTGTGTGACCCACCTGGACACAAAACCAGGGCTGTGATGGTAGAGAATACCCACCAAAGCACTGTGTGGGTCTTGTCTGGGTCTTGAATCAAAATAACCAGTTGGAAAGACTGCAGAGTAGAGAGAATAAACAAGAGCACCAAGTGTGAAGTTTAGAGACTGACCGTGTGTAATACTTAACGATATTAAGAAAATCTAATTCTATTTTAACGTGCCAATAGCATTGGTTTGTATTATTTTGCATGCTACAAGTAGAAAGCAAGAGGAAGGATGAAGAAGAAGCTTTCTTTAGAGGAACACAACCAATATACTAATTAAATTACATAATGTCTAGAATCTGCTTCAAAACAATCGGGTGTGCTGAGACAAGGGAAGGTGAAGGAGGTGGTAGAAGAAAGATGAAGTAAGATGGATTGTCCATGAGTTGATCATTGTTATAGCTTGGTAAGTACTTGAAAGTTCATTATACTACTTTCTCTTTTCTTTATGTTTAAAGCTTCTCACATTAAAAAAAAAAAAAAAAAAAAAAAAAAAAAAAAAAAAAAAAAAAAAAAAAAAAAAAAAAAAAAAAAAAAAGAATACATATAAGGGATAAAAAATGTTAAATAGTACTAAGTAGAAAAATTGGTTGGGAGGCTAAGACCAGAGGATCCGGGTTCGCGGCCAGCTTCAGCTACCTAGTGAGGCACTCTGCAACTTAGTGAGACCCTGTTTCAAAATAAAGAATAAAAAATAGGGCTGGGGGTGTAGCTCGGAGATAGAATGCCTCTAAGTTCAACCCCCAGTACCGCAAAAAAAAAAGAAAAATTGGACACAAAAAGATCATTATTCTGCAGAATTGCCCATCTAGATGTGCAGGTGTGATTCTACACATACTTACAAACACCTGTAAGTGTTTTAACTGACTTGCTCCTTCTCTTTCCTTTGGTATTTATTAAATTATTTTCATATTAAAAACTTTGAATGCTAAGCACAGCAACTACTTATGAATAAACTTCTACTCATGGTACCTACTTCAAAAATGAAAGTATCATTCTTCAGAAGCTATACATCTTAAGAGACAATAATCAGTTAAGAATGTGACAAAAAGGATGAGCTGAATCAATCTCCAACTTTCCGTCACTTGTTATATACTCTTCAAGAATAAGCACAGCTAGTCTGCAGCTCCTTTCTACGTTTATTTATTAATGGGGAGCTCTCTGTTTTGCTGATTTCATTCAACTGAGAAAAAAATATTTACTGAGTACTCACTAAAAAGCAGCATTCTAGGAAGAACAAGTGAAAAAGAAAAAAAAAAAGGTGTGGGGGGAGGAGCATGTTGTCTCCTTGGAGACTAAAAAGAAATGCTTCCTCTCACCTTCTCCAGATTCCAAACATCACTACTAATGTACAAATATATCAATACATCAAACTGACAGTTCATGGCTGACTAGCAAAGAGCGAAACGTACTTGGCATGATGCATTTCTAAAAGAGATTCCAGAAAAGGACACCCCAAAATGGTAGAAATTGCTAGTAACATGTAGTCTAAAAAAACTGTTTAATCATATTTAAAACTAAAAAAGACATGGCCCTTGGATGCTAATAGCTTGCAGTGCACACTGAATTGAGGAAGGAACAGCTCTTGAGTGATGGCTGAGACCAGGAGCTCCAGCTGCATATTCTTAATTAGGAAATCCTGACCTTAGATGTCTATTACAGTGAGCTGTTTTGGAAAGAGTCCTCAGGCAAAAAGATCACAGATTTTGTTATGCTTTCCACTGTAAACAAGTTTTTGCTTTCCCTCTGATAAAAACACTGTGGTTTCTGCAAGCAACACTAATGGAGCCAAAATACATGTATCCTCTTTGCCTTCAAAAACTTCCTCTAGATTCTACTTCAAGCATTATAGCTGAGGGTTAAAGTCATATGTGGCAAAAGGCAATCATACAGTCAGGAAGAAAATGTAAAACAGCCCTCTTAGTATAAAACAAAAGGATAGTAGATACGTAGTGACCAGTCTATTTCAGGAGTTGAATGAAAAATATCCTTGATTCATAATAGAAAACAGTAGAAAAATGTATTGTTAATTTATTATAATTTAATTTTACAATGCTGGGGGTTTAACCCAGGGTCATGTTAGGTAAACTGAACTACACCCCCAGCCCTCTGTATTTACTTTCTAAAGGAATGGAGAATACATTGAAGACCATACCTATGGTTCCTATTACAATCTTACACTCATGATAACACACCCATCCCATTTCTCTCCTAAGGCCCCAACTTGAATCATCAACTCCTAATCATCTCAAACTCAAGTCCCCAACTCAACAAACTTATTTTTGTCTCACCACAAAACCTCCTATTTCTTCTGAATCCCTTACTATAAGTCAGAGACAGCACGCTCCAGCCAGGCACCGTAAGTATCGTCTCAGTTTCCATCACCTCCCCTCGCCACATCTAAGCAACTAACAAAGCTGGCAAATATTTTCTGCAAAGGCCAGATAGGCTGCATGGTAGCACACACCTGTAATCCCAGCTACTCAGGAAACTGAGGTAGGAAGAGCTCAAGTTCAAGGCCAGTCTGTGAAATTTAGCAAGACAGCATTTTAAAAATAAAAAAAAAAAAGAACTGATATGTAGCTCAGTAGTACAGCACCCCTGGGTTCAGTCCCAAGGAACACATGAACGAACACACACACACACACACACACACACTCTCTCTCTCTCTCTCTCTCTCTCTCTCTCTCTGTGTGTAATATTAATATATGGGTTTTCATAGTATAAATTAAATGCACAGGCTATAAATTAAATACACCTGTTTTTCTATTAAATTCATTAGGAAATATCCTCATGTCTCTGGCAAAACCTAGTTCCCAAAGTTATTTAGTGTTCGTAAATGGTAGTTGAGAATGCTTTATCTTCATAAAAATTTGTTTTGGCTCTAACCTCAGAAAAAAAAAAAATTACACTAAAACTTTGCCGTTGCTAGACCACCAAAGTACTGTGCATTAGGGCAAATCAAGAGATTAAACAGTACTTTCTAATAAAGCTCCATGGCACTGACAATTGCTAAGTCTTTAAGGGCAAATAAAATTCACTGTTGACACTATTTATCCAAAAACATATGACAGATATATTTTTATCAGCACTCGCTGATGAATAATACACTAAATACAAATGCAACAAGTGACTGAAAAAATGAATAACCCTACAAATAAATTGGAATTCTATATGCCTACATTTTCATAGATGTAAAATCTAAGACTTTTTCCACACGTCTTTACAATCATCCGTTTTACACATCTTAACAGATTCCACTTCAGCAGGTAATAAATCAGTGCTTCCCTAATTTCTTTGTAAATGTTGCCACTGTATATTTGTTCTATACAGGCTATTCGGAGAAGCAAATTCTTCTTCACTCACTTTAAACTTGAAATGATTCCTCTAATAAAAAACTGAGTAGCGTTGTAAACATCTACTGACTTGTCAAGAACCTAAGAAAATCATTTGAAATCATTTGTCTTGTTTTTTAAATGAACTATTGATGTACCTTCCCATATTCAACTCTTTGAGCAGCTGTTGTTAAATTGCTGAAACTGACCTAGAACCTGTAATCCTGTCTCAGCCTTCCACGTACTGGAATTGTAGGTGTGTACCAGCATACCCACCTAGTCAGCAATTATTTTTGATGGGAACACTTCATCTGCTATAAACATGATTTAATTAAACCACTATTGATCCATAATTGATAAATGGATTTTCTCACATGGCTAACAAATGTGGTAACCGAAAATTTTCTTTGGTTATAGCCTAATTTTTTTTCTTGGTCCTGGGAATTGAACCTACGGGCATTCTTTCTCCAAGCTCATCCCCACCCTATTTTTATTTTGAAACAGGGTTTTAGTAGGTTGTTTAGAGTCTTACTACTTGCTGAGGTGTCCTTGAACCTGCAATCCTCCTGTCTCAGCTTCCCAGGTACTGGGATTACCACCCCAGCGTTCACCACCACACCCAGCTCATTTTCATTTTTTACTTTTATGAAGAGATTATTTAAATGGTCTAATTTTTTGACTGTACCTTTCCTTTGAACTGGGAGCATTTTGAGGAGCACTTCATCTGCTAATGTTAAAGCACATGGGATTCTCTTTGCACAGCTATAGAGTCACTGCATAATGAATACAATGCTTTGTCACCTAACAGGATAACAAGTAGTCCCCACTCCAATGTGCCTTAGAAGTCAGACATTCAAAGTACACCTTTCTTCTCTTTTCGCATAATGTGTAGACTGTGCTAATGAAAAATAAAATGCAATAAAAACCATGACACTCATGCACTCACAACACTGTTGGGTAGTAAAAACTGCACACTGTAGTGTGCCCAGCAGCAATGCGAACATGGAGAGCTCCCTTTTCAGGGGTCCAGACGCCACAGAAGTGCTCAGCTATTCACTAGGACTGACAGTACTCAGGAGACAGTTGCAAGCATTACTGTAGTTTATTACAGCAATTAACAAGAGAAAAAGATAGACCAGGTGAGGCCTGGAGGAGTCTGTGCACAGGCTTCCTGGTTTTCCTCTCCTAAGCTGCCACTAAGAACTACTCCAGGAGTAAAACTCAGCAACAGACATGGTATTTCTGCCTGAGACAGCCCACTGGAGTCCAGGGTTTTTGTTTTAGGCAGATCACAGAGAAGATATGACTAGTCACAACCATCAAAATAGGAGATGCCCAGAAAAAAGGAGGTTTTCAGTAATTTAAGTAGGCAAAATGGTTTTATTGATGTAAAGAAAAATCTAAAAGCCAGGTTTCTCAGATGCCATCCAAGGGTCAATCCTATGTCCCATACCCTCAACTCCAAAAGGACCTTCTGAAGACTGGGACTCCAGGCCCGTTCTAGTAACTGATTCCGGGCATAGGACCATGTATTTTCTCTGCTGAAGCTGCTGGACTCTACAACTGGAGCACAGAAGCAGCCACAGACAATTCAAACATAAGCGGGCGCAGGTGTGTCTGCTTTCCAATAAAACTCCGTATGAATATTAAGATATGAATTTCATGTAATTTTCATGTGTCACTAACTATTCTTCCTTTTATTTTCTTCCTCAGCTATTTAAAACTGTAAAAACTAGTTGGGTGTGGTGGCGCACGCTTGTAATCCCAGAATTTGGGAGGCTGATAT
>PVLC010011494.1:26661-46991 GCA_004027655.1 Graphiurus murinus
CCAAAAAAAAAAAAAAAAAAAAAAAAAAAAAAAGAAAAGTAAAAACTATTCTTAGATCATGAGCTGTACTAACAGATGCAGCAGCTAGACTAGACCTCTAAGCTATAGTTAGACAACAGTGGAATGAGCCAGTCACCTGTGTTCTTCATCCCAGCTACTCTTGCCTCTCACCTTCCACGGTCTCTCATTGAGTTCCTACCATCATTGTTTCCTGAATTTTTAAAATTCACAACTCTTTATTTCATCCCTGTATACTACCACTGTAGCTAGTACACAGCATGCACTCAAGATATTTTTACCTAATGACTATACAAGTTGAGCATGCCAATTCAAAAATTCCACATCTAAAATGCTCTGAAATCCAAATCTTTTTGAGCACTGACTTTACACCACAAGTGTAAAATTCCATACCATGAAACCTTGTTTAATGCAAAAGAATTATTAAAAATATATAAAATTCCCTTCAGGCCACAATGTATATGAGACACGAATGAATTTCATGTTTGAACTTGGATCCCATCCCCATGATATTATGTATACGCAAATATTTCAAAATCTTAAAATGTTTCAAACCTAAAATTTCAAAATATTTCTGGTTCCAAGCACTTTGGATAAGTGATACTCAGCCTATTCTGCAATTCCTAAATCTTTAAAGGTATGTTTGAAATTTGAAGGTTATTGTAAAATGTTATAATGCAGCTATATTCAAAGATTTAATAAAATACAACAGATATCAACAGAAAATTATTTTTTAAATCTTGGAAAAAAATTGACAAATGGTCTAAATATTGTAGATCATTTTTTTCTCTAAACAGAACTGAAAAATTAAAATACATCTATCCTTTCTAGTATACTCCGCCTGGAGGTAAAAGTGTTATACTCTTTTAAGTATTTCTATCTACATTCTTGATCCCGTATGTTCCAAGAACGTACTTTACAAAAGATGTCTTGCTCTAGTTTCTTTTTTAATCTTTTTTTTTTATTATTGGTGTATTATGGACATACATAATAGTGAGAAGCATTACATAAGTTTAGCAGTTCCTTTAAAATCTAAGCATATCCTTGCCATAAGACCAATATTTCACTTTTGAGTATGAGAAACGAAAACTTAAGTTCACACAAAAGCTTATTCAAGAATGTTTATAGCCAGGTGTGGTGGCGCACGCTTGTAATCCCAGCATTCGGGAGGCTGAGACTGGAGGATCCGGGTTCGAGGCCAGCCTCAGCTACCTAGTGAGGTACTCCACAACTTAGCGAGACCCGGTTTCAAAATAAAAGAATAAAAAATAGGGCTGGGGGTGTAGCTCGGAGGTAGAATGCCCCTGAGTTCAATCCCCAGTACCGCAAAAGAACAAAAAAAAAAAAAAAAAGAATGTTTATAGCAGCTCCCTTCCTAATTTCCCCATGCTGGAAACAACTCCTATAATCTTGCAGGGGGTAAATGGATAAGTAAATGGTTATATCTACTCAAATGAATACTACTCAACAAGAAAAAGGAATGAATGATTGATGCCTTTAACATCATGGATGAATCTTTAAAGCTTTATGCTGAGTGCAAGAAGCCAGTCAAAACCCAACTAGATGATTTATGTATATGACCTTTCCTAAAAGATAGAACTAGTGATGGAGAAGAGATCGTTGGTTTCCTACGGTTACAAGTGTGTACTAGGGGGCAGAGACTGCGTCTATGAAGCAGTGGCATGAAAGAGTGTTGAGGGCAATGGAACTCTTTTGTGCTCTTCTTTTGGTGGTGGTTATACATATCTAAAGGTTTTTCAAATTCATGGAACAGTATGCCCTCCAAAAATCAATTTTAATATGATGATTTAAAGAAATAAAATCATATTTGGGCATGGTGGCACATGCTTGTAATCCCAGTACATGGGAGGTTGAGACAGGAGGATCACAGGTTCATGGTCAGCCTCAGCTAGTTAGGCCCTCCCCAATTTAGTGATACCCTGTTTCAAAAAAAAAAAAAAAAAAGAATAAAAATAGGGCTGGGAATGTAGCTCAGAGGTAGAATGCCTTTGAGTTCAATCCCCAGTACCAGGAAAAACAAAAATAATTTATCCTTTCAAAAAAATATTTAAGTGGGGAACCAGGGTAGACTGAAATATATGTAAAAGTCTGTCTCATTTACACAGGAAGCAGTTACCTGGACTGAGAAGGGAGAATGACTTCAGTCTGTGTGTCTGACACCAGATGAGCTTTTCAACAGTGGCTGAGGCCCAATAAAGCATTATCCAACTGATCCTCAGCAGTGAATGGAATATTGTCACCTCTAGGTAACATGAGAATAAGACAGTTAAATGACAGGGACTATGTCGTGATTTGATTAAATAAAATTTTGTAATTACTTAGTGTCATTTCCCGTTAAATAAATGCTCTTTCGTTTGTTCATCAGAGGGCAATGTTCAGAAGTATCCCACTGCTCCAGAGGCAGGAGAGGGTAAGGGTCTGATCTGGTTAGAAAAAAATGTCACTGCCACAGAGAGG
This sequence comes from Graphiurus murinus, assembly GCA_004027655.1. Classification (NCBI taxonomy): domain Eukaryota; kingdom Metazoa; phylum Chordata; class Mammalia; order Rodentia; family Gliridae; genus Graphiurus; species Graphiurus murinus. The sequence goes on from PVLC010011494.1 coordinate 29,158, forward strand.
GTTTGGCTTGAAGTAAGCTGATGTGCACATAACTTCAGGCACATGTGCCCACCAATCTTGTATTTTTTCTTGCTAGTTTTTGCAAAGAAAGAATTATTACTGTGGAAATTATGCCTACAAAACTGTGAAAGTCATTAAGTCTGTAGCTACTTTTGCTCTCAGACAGATTTAAGTGTAACCTTTTTCATCTGAATAGATACTGTAAAACCTTAATCATGTCCTCGTATTCACCATTTATTTATCTCAACCCTATATGGAATAATTTTTTTTTTACAGTGGTGTATGTACATGTGTTAATTTAAGGTTCTAATTGTATATTGCTAGTATATAAAAAATAACTTATTTTTGTGGGTTTATGTTCACCACGTTCAGAGACTTTTATTGGGGATCCCATGAGACTTTTTATGTAAACAATCATGTCATCTGTCAACAGGTATAGTTTTATGTATTTTCATTTCAACTGAGCCCTGACACATCTCATACTGATTCCTTGGCAAGTAAGAACTCAGACAGACCCCCATGCCATGCCTACAACACAGATGACTCTTGAGAGAACGCTGTACTGGCCAATTGACATGGTCGCCCACACTCCATCCACCAGCTCCAAACACCTTCCTTTGCCCTTGGAACATGTGTCATCCACCCAGTTGTCCCCCATGCACGTCCACTCAAGCTAGGACCAGTTCAACATTCAGACAGGGTATGCTTTACATGAGAAGAACAGAGCAACATGAGAAATCTCTTATACACCTACTGCTTCTGCTCATTTTCAAAGACTAGACAAAATTTACTGTGATCTATTTAGCATAACACCAACTTGGCAACAACCCCCAGTAAACACTAAGTCTATATACTATTAGGAAATGTGAAGCCAAGGAAGAATTAACATTAAAACAAAGCCAATCAATTGTGGCATTTCTTAGGAATTTTTTTTTTTTTTTTTTTTTTGGTGGTGGTGCTAAGGATTGAACCCAGGGCATTCTACCTCTAAGCCACACCCCCAGCCCTATTTTTATTTTTTACTCTTGAAACAGGATCTCAACTAAGTTGAGGACGACCTCACTAAGTTGCTGAGGCCGGCCTCAAACCTGCGATCCTCCTGACTCAGCCTCCCAAGTGCTGGGATTGCAAGCGTGCACCACCACACCCAGCGCAGAGTAAGATTTAAGGTCAAGAGCATCTGATGAAGTGAATATAATGGGCTCTCTCATCCAGTTCGAAAAGAACTATACACTACAGAAAATAATCTGAGTGACTACATTTTAATTATTTCAATGTCAGTGCAAAGCAATTATCACTCTAAATGACCAGTAGAGACATTAGCTCACTATGAACAAGGAATGCCTTCAGACATTGATTCAAGTCTAAGTTTAAGTCCAATTCTCCCAGAGAACACGAACTAAAAAACTCTGGAACACGGAGTCAACACTCAGGAAACAACAGGAGACTTTAGAACGACAACATACCACTCACATTTGGAAATTGAGTCATAAACGCTCTGTTTATTGAGTGATTCCACGAGCTAGTCACTGTTAAGTGCCAGAGACACAAACACACAAGTCTATACAAAAAAAAGAAAGCGAAATGGTAGGAGCAGGACTGCAGATGGGAAGATGGATACTGGGAGGATTTGCTCGTTAAGGGGAACACAACACAGTATGAGCTTTGGAATTCTATGAAGATCTCCAGACACCAAAAGAAAAGGCTCAACAGCTTTTTTATCCCATGTAATCCAATTCACTTCATAGAAAGACAAATCTCACTGTTTGTCTTTGTTTATCCACCAAATCCTACTGGTTATTGTGGTAACATTTTCTAATATTTTAACCTGTGAGTACTTGATTGGTTAATATAAAATATCATTTTGATGATGTCCTGTAGAACACAAAATCTTCTATCCCATCCACCAAGCCCTAAATTGCTAAAGGTGTACTACCTGTCATAGTAACTTCTGTTTGTCTTGAAACCCATTCTCTTAAAAGTAAATGCAAATACGGGGCCACAAAACTTGAGGATACTAGGCCCCCTGGGCCTCAGGTTCATCATCTATGAAAAGAAGATTTTTAAATCACTAAAATCCTTTCCAGCTCCAACAGTCTATGAATATATGAATCTGCCAAAAGGATTTTTAATTATCCAAGAATAGATTGGTATTAAGAAGGTGTGTGGGCAGTTGGTATATGGCCATAGGGCTACAAATAATAAAAGAACTTATTAAATATTTTGTAAAGTCTATCCCTAATTAAAAGGGATTTTTTTCCATCCCTTATATATAAAAAAAGCCTCAGACCATATTCATTAGTTGGCAAAAGATCTTAAGCAATATAACCTGTTACTAAATAGCTTAAATCAAACTAGTATTCAGTATGTGAACTATGTTTCTTTCCTATCCACCCAAACATTTGCCAAGGGAACATTACAAAGGAAGAATAGACAATCTATATATTTACAGTAGATATGTTCAAATTCAACTAGTTCTTTCTCATCTACTACATGGAAACAAGGAGGTTTTTAAGAAAATATCTTAATTATATAAAAGCCAAAAGGATATATTCAAAAAGGGAAAGGAAAAAATGTAGAAGATGGAAACATGGGAAGGAAATAAAGCAATAATTTAAAGAAGATACTACTAGGTAAAAGAATAGAAAACACAGATAAGAAAAAAATAAATTCAAGTTGTATAGGATCTAGAAGTTTCGAGGTTTAGAAGATGTAAGCAAAGAGTATTGAAATCAAGACACAAAGAGATTAGGCAAGCTATACCAATGCTGCTTCAAAGAAGCACGTATGAAAGATGTCAGGAAATCGTCTATGTATGAGTCCTAGACACAGTTGGATTCAGAATTAAGGTATATAAAAATAAGATGATCTAATTTAAAAATTTAAAAAAGACCTGAAGCATCTACATTATTCTCCTTTGTCAATCACTCATCCTTGAAAATCTATCATAAAAAAACTGAGTCGAGTAAATATGTTACAGTCCAAGTAGAAGAGTTGAACTACAAAGTTTAAGTAAAATTAAGAAAATGAACCACTTGAGAAATGGGAAGTAAAATAGGTAAGTGCACGTCAATGCATTTACACAGAACTCTCATTATCCCAACCACCATCCAAGAGCCGCCATTAGGCTTCCTGGGAGCACCAGCCAAGTTTGCTGTCAGTAGCAGCAGCAGAACCCCAGCCTCTCTCTCCTCATGGGCCCTTGATGCAGACAGACATCTCCTTTCCTGAGATGTGCTCAGTGTGTCCACATCAGTGCTGCTACTGACACTTTGTTTTTGTTTCTTTGCTTATTCCTTTGAACGTAACTGAGAACAAAGGTAAGAAAATGGGGGAAGGAAAAAAAAAAAAAAAACCCCAAAGTGAAAATAAGGATGAGATAGAAGTTGAAGCCAGCATAAAAGGGCTTTAGTAATTTCATTCTTTGAAAGTGGAATTAGAGGCGTTTATTAGGGCAGAATAAGCATAGAATTAACATTTAAAAGATCATGGGTTGCCTGAATTCCTAAGAACCTTATGTGAAGATGGTGATAAAATTCTCAACAAGAGTCAACTGCCAAAGAGAGTGCTACAGGCTAACATGATCTACACATGTTAACACAACATACACGATGCCTACACAAGGCCATTCCAGCATCTTCTGTTACCAAGCCCTATTTTCTATAGTTGTGGTAATCTCTATGTATAGAACTCTAAGTTTAATACATAAGAATATCATATTCCATAAAGAATGAAACAAGCCGGGCGTGGTGGCGCACGCTTGTAATCCCACCATTTGGGAGGCTGAGACTGGAGGATCCGGGTTCACGGCCAGCCTCAGCTACCTAGTGAGGCACTCCGCAACTTAGTGAGACCCTGTTTCAAAATCAAGAATAAAAAATAGGGCTGGGGGTATAGCTCGGAGGTAGAATGCCCATGAGTTCAATCCCCAGTACCGCAAAAAAAAAAAAAAAAAAAAAACACCTTAGCTTGATTTCATAAATTTATGTAGCTGCATTGGGGGGAGAGAGGGTGCATGACAGAGAAGGGGGGAAAGGAAGTAGGAGAAAAACCAAAAATCCCATTTTAAGCCCAATGTGATAGCCCAGGCCTGTAATTCTGGTACTTAGGAGACTGAGACAGGAGGATCACAGATTCAAGGCCAGGCTCAGGAACTATGTGAGACCATCAGAAACTTGGCAAAGCTCCGTTTCAAAATAAAAATAAACTAGGGAGGTAGAATGACTCTAAGTTCAGTCCCTAGAAGAAAGGAAGAAGGAAAAAAGAAATAAGGAAGGACGGAAGGAAGGAAACTATTTTCAGATAATTTATGTTTTCCTCAAGAGGAGTTACAGAAATATACATAAAAGTTATCTGACAGCTGGGGATGGTGGTGCACACTTGTAATCCCAGTACTTGGGAGGATGAGACAGGAGGATCTGGGTTTGTGGCTAGCCTCAGCTACTTGTTGAGGCCCTCTGCAACTTAGTTAGAACCTGTTTCAAAATAAAAAATAGGGCTGAGGGTGTAGTTCAGATGTAGAAAGCCCCTGGGTTTAGCCCCCAACACCACAGCCAAAAAAAAAAAGTATCTGACAAAGTAGAATACTCTTCCTAAACTCATTAAGTGCCTCTTAATTCACACTTCTTTTAAGGTTAGCCCCCCCCCCACAAAAAAAACCCTAAAAAAGTATACATTAAAAATCAGGAAGCTGCCAGGTGTGGGGGTACACACTTTAACCCCAGTACTTGAGAGGCTGAAACAGGAGGATCATAGGTTTGTGGCCAGCCTCAGCTACTTAGTGAGACTCTGTTTCAAAAATAAAACATAAAAGTAGGGTTGGAGGTGTAGCTCAGAAGTAGAATGCAACTGGGTTCAATCTCCAGTGCCACACACGCACACACACACAAACACAACAATTGAAAAGTCATAAGCATTGTATAAAACTAACATCAGGATTTTTAGAAATTTGAATCTAAGTTTCCTTAGTGGATTTACAAAAACAGACATTCCTTAGAGACCATTTCATCAGATCAAGTAAATGAGGTCTTCACTACATGCACTTTGGCCTTTTTAAAAAGCCTAACAAAACATTCTCCTTTGTTGGGTTTAATAAAAAATAAAACAACTGGGTCTACCATGCTGAGACATAGTAAAATAAAAGCAAAGTGGTTTCAAAAATAAATATGGGATATGTATTATTCTTGTACTGGAGAAACCCAAGACCTCTCCAACAATTACATGTGTATCCAATTATACACAATTAGAGTTGGGCTACATAAATTTGGGTGTTTTTCCTTCTCCTGACAAAGCTAGAAAAATTGTCTTGAAGCAACAGGAAAACTGACAGCTGGCGGCTCTTGGGCTACATCCAGTCACCCACACCTACATGTGCTTCTAAGCACAACTCATTTTCAAGCTCAACTCAAATAAAGGGTAAAAGTACTCGTCTATCTCACCCTCTATGTAATTTAGGAGTCCCATACTTCAAAAATCGTAAGAAACTCAAAATACAACTCCACTGGATGGACTCGATACATTTTAAGAGGCATCTGGCACAATACAGTCTAAATACACAGCAGAAATTCTCCTAGTCCACCTCTACTTCATCAACTCCCTACACTGGCCCATGTTCTCCATTCTCTCTGTAAAGATCTGGTCTCTATAGCATCGTCCTGATATTCAATATGCGGTTCTCCAGATTAGTCTCAACTTTAGCTCTAACTGGCTTTCCCTTCAATTAACGAAATGACCGCAGTAGCGATCCAAGGAGAGAAAACAAGGCTAGAAGCCACTGACCTTGTGGCTTATTAGAAAAGACCCGGTCGCCTGATATGGGTCATGTCATGACTCTGCCACTTACCAACTCTGTGATCCTAAGCAAATTGCAATCTAATTAAAGCTGAGGCTGGTATTCACTGTTGCCATAGTAATAAACTTAATAGTATGTTGGACAGATACTATGTGCCGGGCATTGTTCTAATTACTTTAAATGCACCGCCTCTCCTCGTTCCCACAGCTCTGTTATTTATCCCTGTTTTACAGATGAGGAAACTCCACCTGATGAAGGGCTCCATACCTTATAGTGGCCACTGCACGTGATGAAATGAGGATGCCCAGGTGTAAGCCAGACAGGCTCCTCTGCCCCTTCCCCTCTCACAGAACACCACCACGCCTGCCGTAGTCACTCGCTGGCAAGACACGGCCTCTCTAGATTCACACTGTGCAGGTTTTTGCTTAAATTGCCTTTAAAACCACATAGGAGACAGATTTTAAAACACCTTCCATGGAATATCACCTTCCATGGAAGCCCTCTCTAACTCATGCCAACAATCCGCTGTGGTCCTAAGGTAACTTTATCCACTTCTGCATTACTGTACTTCGAATGTTACATTAAAATTTAATTGCTTTCTGCTTGTATCACTTCCCATTTATGTGGCATTCTCAAGGGCAGACACCAAGGGACTGAGCTCTGCATCCTCAGCACTAGCACTCTATAAATGCTCAACTACATCTGTAGAATGAATGAGTGCCCAGGTGCAAAGCTTTTCTGTTTTCTTAAAGAGCTTTTGCATATGAAATAACCTGGACATAAAAATCAGGACTACAATAAAATTTCAAAACGGTAAGAGTACCTCTAAGTTGTTATATTAATCTATGTTCACACCATACAGTCTGTGAATTAACCTGAAGAAAGTGTTAACCATTCCAAACTCAATTCTGAGGTTTTTATAGTGTTGTACCTAAATTTCAGTATCTTTTTAAGTTTTTGCTTTTTTTTTTTTTACTCAAAATCCTTTCCTTCAAACTAAATAATGTTATTTGTCAGTAAAGTTATACGCAAAATACATTTTTTGGTTAGGGTAATAGAATCCTGTAATGTAATAGAATCTGAAGTGAGGTTTTTTTTTTTTGTTTTTTTTTAATAGCCATTTGTTTTAGCTACTAAGAAAGGTATACACATCTCACAGTTTATATAAGATCATGACTATATAAAAAGGAACTTAATAAAATTTAACACTGAATCCCAATCCTAATACTGTCTAAACCTTGTTAACTAAGCCACTCACTTGAAAGACATTCAGTAAGCCTGCACTTGAAAGTTCTGGAAAGATGACTTCACAGGTATGAGCCAATAGTGCCATCCACTGTTCCTCAGAATGATCTTTCCCAAACACAGCTCTCTAAAGCACTGCAAGGAAACATGACTTTAAAAAATCATCTATGTGATACTTAAGAGAAAATATATTATTTGGGAATTCAACTGAACACATCAAAACAAAAGCTACAGTAAGTTCAAAATGTCCAAAAACACTTCTTAACTGGCTGAGATAAATTTTACTTCATTCGTAGTCCAATTAAGAATGATCTTCATTTTCAACAAAACAATTATCTATAGCAAAAGAAGCAATCTGAACTTTATTCCAACTCAGTCAGAAGAGTTTTTCCGCGTTTTTAAGTCAACCTGCTGTTGCTTAAATGCTTGACAAATATTTATGGAGTGAATACTGTGAGAAAGACACTGTACTAAAAGCTTGAGGAACGACTAAGATAATTTTTTTAAAGTCTGTTGGTCAGAAAGGCCACAGGAAATGACTGTGTACACTTTAGCCATCTTTTACCTTCAGTCAATACCAGAAGGTTTACTATATATTACATGATGCAAGTATATTCAGTCAATACCAGAAGGTTTGTATATATCACATGATACAAGTTTTCATTTTTTAAAGTAGTGGTTAACTACTAACCACAGTGGTTACCCTAGAAGCAAAAGATGGTAGAAATAGGCTCTCCTTACTGAAGTCACTGGCACTCAAGGTAAGTGGACTGGCTGAAATATTTTACTAACAAGACTAAGAATCTTGCAACACACAAGCCTAGACCTGTATTTCTGAAATCATCTATAGTGATAGACCACGATTGTTATTTCTGACTGACCTTTTCTAAACTAGTATTTGTGTAACATACAGTGAAAGTGAATTACAAGACATTGCAGCAATGTAAAACTGCCCAAAAGTTTCTAAAATGCTTTCCTCTCAATTTCTATACTTGTCACAGAACAACTATCATTAAATAGTTCATGACCTGGCACTGGTTCACAGAACACACTTTGGGTGTCACTGGCATCTACTATTAAGGACATGAACTCCTGCACTCCACTGGCGAGAGGATTCTGCTTGCTGAGACTGGGTCATCCACAATGAGATACTGTATTATTTAATCTGGCTCAACAGAGCCTTGTGTGCAAGATTTGATTCAATCACCCAAAGGAGAGGGGACGATAGCTTCGTCATGCTCTGTGCCAGCCTGCTAAGGAATGCTTACTGCAAACTTTGGACTGGGACTTGCTTTTGTTACATGACAGTTAAGTGTTGGGAAGCAACAAATTCTCATTGGTATCTACTATTGCCAATGAATGAATGAAACAAAAGCAACAAAGCACAACAAAACCCCTAAGATTTGTATATGACAAAGTTGGCTTAGGTTGATTTGCAAACATCAGTGCTCATTATTTTTAAAAAATGGTATTGACTCACAATTTTTATATTTGTGAGTCACTACAAGTACTCCTCAACTATTTGTGGGACATGTTTTATCTTGCAACATTGTCTCTTGAACAGTCATGTGACCTTCAAACAGTTATCTCTAAGGACAAGTTGATGGAGGTCCCCTCAAGTGAACAGATTCAAAACAGGGCCATGGCTACATGGTAAGTATATCTGAGAAACTGTCTAGCATGAACCAAAACTGTCTAGCAAGAACCAAAGATACTCTTTGGTTCTTGATAACATGCTAAGATACAAGACAAGGATTCAAAAAATTAGTATTGAACATACATTTATATCGTTGTTTTCAAAAGATTGTAAGAGGTACCAAAACAGGAAAAAAATCCACCCCCTGTAACTCTAAGTGGAATATCACATATACTCATACTGCTAAAGAATCTCATTGCAAACTCAATTCAAGCTTTTAAAGAGTATTTGCATTTAAATACCTCAAAAATAGTTTTTCTATAGGCTGTAATTTAGTGTAAGCTGTAATTTACAACTATGAAAGGAGAGCATCTGAGGCCCCTACTTTCCACATGTGTACGAAGCAGCCCACTTCACTATGCTGCTGCCTCTACACCTTATAGGGAGGGACAGGAAGAGGCCACCTGAGCATCGTATAGTTCTTAAGTCTAGAGTTCTAAAGTGTTGCTGCTGATACTTCCACCCTCTGAACAGGCAGATGTGCAGGGACCTAAAGGCACCTTCCTAAATAACAAGATTCAAATGTTCACAGGACTTGTTCGTTCTGTGTTTATAGCTGTATATTTCAATTACTTTAGTCCACGTTATTTACCTGTTGACTTGGGAAATAACTTTGCATGTACTGCAATGATTAACCTGCTAATGTGCTAAATACAATAATTACATTTTCAAACGTACTGTGACTGTTGAATAATTCTTTCCTGTTTTAGTCATTAGAACCAGAAAGCTAACAAATTTATTAGCACTAATTTTATTTCCCTAAAATACTTTCACTTCAGTGAGATAAATTTACATTCTTGTTCTTTCATCGATTCATTTAAATATTTATACAGAGCTTATGTATCCAGGACCAGAATAGAGATTGATAAATTCTAGACACTTAAGAAAATGAAAACATTTGAGTTAGAATGTTTCCCATGGCCAAGATGTTACGGCGAGGAGAGGGCGGATGCACATATGTTTTTTAAATGATAATAAATTCAAGTATGTAATCTCAAAGGAAATTAAGCTTCTTTTAAAGGTCCCTACATATCACCATTTTATGTCTCACTAATGGCCAATAACAAGAAAGAAGAGATAAGTTTTAAAAGGAAAAATATCAGTAAAACATTACAAGGCCAGGCAGTATTTTCTGAGATGTGTTCAACCCAGAAGAGGATTTCAAACCTCAAACTAGGGATAATCTGATAGGAACATCTTTTAAATGATAGAATTTATATCAGAGCTGCAAAGGAGTGACTAACTCTTGGCTTTAGAAGATGAAAACTTTCAAAGAATTGTCAAAATTGATACCTATAGCAGTGACAGAGAAGGCAAAAGCAAACATAGATTTTTATTCCTCAGCATCCAAGTTTGTGTCTGTCCCTTGCCCTTGCCCCCATTCTCACCACTAAATGGCAGGAATACAAAGGGTGTGGGAGGGGGAGCCCCTAACAAAAACTGAGCTTTTCAACCTTCTCTCACTTCATGAAAACACAAGACTGCTCTTCATTATGTTAACCACTGCACTGGTTGACACACTGTTTTTTTAGTTCTACACGAATATCCACACATACCCTCCCAGGTTGTGCTTCAGGACTATGACCTCACCCTGCTAATTTAATAAGAATGAGACACTCTGGCATGAATCTTCAAATTTCCTATCCTCACCACAGAAACTTGATTATTTCTGGCCAAATATTTAATTAGAATCTAACATGCTTAGATATAGCTTGCAGCATACAGAAAATACATAGGATGAAATAACAGCTAAACATTGTCACCAAAAAAAGGAAGGCAGGGGTTGGGGGAGAGGCAGGAAGGGAGGAGAAAACAACAAAGACAAATCCAGGCAGGGTATCCTACTGAAGTTAGTGTCCTCAAAAGGAGACTGTGGTTATATTAACTGAAACCTAATTGAAATGTTCCAGCCTTCATTTTGCCTGATAACATGGAAGAACTGATCTAAATTACACTGGACAAGAGCCTTACAGAAAAATAAACTGGAAGGTTTTATACTTTCTCTCGTCTTTCATTCCTATCTCCCTGGAAGCACAAAAGTGTCCTCCCTTCCCAAGGCTTACTTAACCATCTGTGTTTATGATCCTGTTTAAATAATTTCTCCTGTGAATGCTTTTCTAATCCTTACCCTTTTGCTTCCAAACAAGCTCAGATTAAAAAAAAAAAAAAAAAAAAAAAATCCATCTAGTCTCTAAAGATAATCTCTCTTAATTTATGGTTAAATTCTTCTTCCCAGAGTAACTCCCTGTAGTAAGTTACTGGTTTCCAATCTGGTTTCTCATTTTCCCTATCCTGGTGTTGCTTTCCTCCAAATGTCCTGAAGCATGTGATTGCTCCCATGTCCCAAGTAACTCCTCTGTGCCCGCCCGCGTTCCCTGAACACAGACTAAATACCACTCACCTTCAGTGCCCTCAACCACTCCCACTCCTCTAACTGAAGCCTCTTTTTGGCCTTGGATGACTATATCCAACCTTCCTTTGCAACTTCCAAACCCAGAGTTGCAAATAACCCCACTGGAATAAAGTCCAATGCTTAGCCAACCATCCTTGCTTTCCATTCCCCACACTGCTTCCTTTCTGGCTGCTCTCCCTGCCCCTCTCCATCTTCCCACACCAACCACATCACAAACTGGTGCTGGGATAATCTTCCTAATGCCTACCTATGATCAGGTTTCACATCTGCTCCAGACCTGGAGTGACTCTCCTAATCTCTTAACAAATGGAACTTCTCCTCCAGGGCAATTAGATTCTTCACACAAAAGATGCTTTGTTTCATTTTTGCAATCTATGCTGGAAACGTAAATTCTATCTTCATCGACAATTGGCCTAGTCTACCCTTTGCTTTGTTCATTCTTTCCTCTCTTTCTATGTTGTTTTTTGGTTTTGTTTTGTTTTGTTTTTTCCCTTCATATCTCCTATGGAAGGTAGGATAATGATCCTCCAAAGACTTTCATATCTTAACCTCTAGAACCTGTCATGGCAAAGGAGAATTAACGTCACATATGAAATTAAGATTGCTAATTGGCTGACATTAAAATAGGTTATACAGGAGTTTCCCAGTGTGCACAAAGTACTCACATAAAAGCATAACAGAGTTAGAGGAGAATGAGACTAGGGAAGACGTACACACAAAAAGAAGATGGAAGGAAGGAACGTCATGCAAAAAGCATGTAGGTAGCCTCTAACAGGAAAAGGCAAATTCTCTCCTACAGCCCCCAAACACAGTTCTGCCAACACTGACTTGAGCACAGCAAGACTTATGTTAAACTTCTTATCCCCCAAAGATAATGAGGTTGTGTTATATGAAGCCACCAAGTCTGTGCTAATTTCTTATGGCAACAATAAAAATTCACTACATCTCCCTATGTAATTATCAAAATTCTACCCATCTATCAAGGCCCATTTCAAATGTCACTATAATACAAAGATTCTTCTGCTCTTACAAGAGCTCACTCTGCTCAACTCACTAGATAGGAATCCATGGTCCTCTGAACCCACAAAATACCCTGGGGACTGGTTTATGAGCAAAGTCTCCATCTCAGTCACTTCCTAGCTGCACAACTCTGTGATGTCACTCAGCCTCTCTGTGCCTAAGCTTCATCTATTAAAAATAAACGTGTCTTCAGGCTGATATGAGGACTAATGAGAGAAGTGAAACACATTCCATAGAACTATGTCTAGATCCATGGAACACTCAATATACATGAGAAATCATCAACTTGAACCTTGCCTATTTTTCAGTCATGTCTTTATAGTTGTCTCATCACCCTACTAGCCAAGCATGTCTATTTCCTCTACGGAGGATACAGTCTAGAAATAATAGTCAATTTGGACAAGTGGATGCTAACCTTTCAAAAAGCTCACCTTATGAAGAAGAGCATTGTAAATTAGATCAAAATGCCACCTGAACTAACTCTCTATATTAAATATAACAAACACAAAGATGAATCTTTGAACATAAAATTAAGGGAAAAGAAAGGAAAAAAAGATAAATGTTACTTTAGAAATAGAAGGTACCTCTATAGATATTCTCTATATATTTTTCATAATACTAATACTACTAATAATATTACAACAACTTCTTCCTTAGCCAAAGCAACTAATATATTCTTTAAGTTAGAAATCTAACAAAGCAGAACAACTCTGTAGAGTCTAATGGTAACTTCAATGATTAACTAATACATATAATAAAACTTCTTAAATGAAAAATGAAAGACATGAAATTTATATCTCCAGATTTCATTTGAAAGAAGTAAAAAATTGAAAAATATTAGGATTTTGGTGAGGAGAATTGGCTACTGAAAAAACTAATGAGGGGTAAAATCATTTAAAAATATTTAAAAGTAAAAAAAAAAAAAAAAAAAAAAAAGCAATGAGTTGCACCAGCAAGAAAGGGAAAGGGAGGGAGGGAGGGAAGGATCCAAGCCAAGATTCTACAGAAGGACAGTGTGGACAAGTATTCATGAGGATGCCTCCATCTGAGAGTAAGTGATAAGGCGGCAACTGATCCAGGAAAATCGTTAGTAGTCAGAAAAGACCTACAGCTCATATCTCAGTTCAAGATAATACACATGGAATTCTAATATTCAGAGTATGTGTACCTATTTATTTACAAAGGGCCAATTCTGTCCTCTACTCTGAGGAATATGAGAGTGCGCAAGAGTGACAGCAAATGCCAGCGAGCTTTGGTTTATAGTACAGTCTCATTTCAAGAAATACTAAATTCATGTGAAGGGAATTTCAGATAGTATACATGAAATTCTTAGCTGAAATTTTTAATTTATTTCATATGATTGCCTAGAGTGATTTTCTAAATTTTAGAATGTTTAACATTTGAAAAAGAATTTCAGAGTTACTTCAGAAATTACAATGTCTAACAATGGCCTTAAAATATTTATTCAACAAATAGCTTGAGTACTCACTTTGTGTGCTGAAAACTGAAATACTTTCAGCAGCCAAGAAGCTGCCATGGACTGCGAAATGCGAGTGGCCTGATCTGAGCAGCGCCACAATCAGCTCCCTAGCCAATGCTGGGGATGGACAAGGGAGAGAGAAGGGATTCGGCCCTGCTGTGGAGGGACGAACAAGCAGCCATCTGCACAAGGGGGCACGACCCTGAGCAGGGAAGGATGGCCAAAAGGGAGGATAGGGAAGGGGATACCAGGGAACCCCATGCGTGCAGAGAGGCCTGGAGTCTACGAAGTTCAAGTAGTTCAGGATGACTGAACACTGGAGTGTCAGGAGGGCAGAGACAAAGTGCAGAAGTACACAGAAACTAGAGAAACAAAACAGACACATAATGGTTCCAAAGTAGCTGTAGAGTCTCCTTGAAGGAATCAGATGAATCAATAGCAAAGTATCAAAAGCAATGGGAGAGACCCTGACATGGCAACCTATGGAGAGCAATGTGAAAGACCCTGACATGGTAGCTTATCAAAAGGAATGATGAGCCCCGTATGTCCAAAAAACATAAGACTCTCAAAACCACTGACTCTGCCCCTCTCAAAGTCATTGCTCAGGAGAAAGTATGCTAGGCCAGCAAATTTCAAGAAGTATTATCCAACTAGCACAGCAATCTGTACTATAAAGAGAGGTTAGTGTAATCCCGGTAAATTTTCAAAGTATAAAACTCAATCATTCATTCAATAAATAAGTATTCATTAAACCCACAGTGTGTACACTCTTCTGTGTAGTGGGGAGAGAGTGGCAAATAAAGCAATTGAAAGTCCCTGGCCTCGTCGAGTATACATACCATGAAAAGAGATGGCATAAATGAGCCTATGAATGTATTTTTGTAATAGTAATGAAAGTTACAGAGAAAACTGAGGCAAATACAGAAGATGGGGCATGTGGGAACATTGCAATTTAAGTAGGAAAGTCAGGAGTTGAAAAGGCCCCGCAGTGTCTGAGACGAGGGGAAGGAATAGTAAGATGAATAAGGAAAAGACAGCCTAACATGGATAATTCAATTCAAGCTAGAGAGAGATGTGCCTAGTACTCCAGTCAAGTTACAACCACACATCTCACTGTTAAACTATGGCTTAACCTCTCATTTCTGAGCCCGATGAGTCTAGGTTTCTGCAACTTCAACAAGGATGGCCAGAAGTTGGTCTAAAGCAATTCATCAAGTAAACTACGCACCACCCTAAGGGGCTTTGAGCAAAATCCAGACATCATGTTCACCTTTCTCTGGAATTTGGCAGCATTGTGCAGATGAACCAGGAGACAGTGAGACTAAAGAAGTGACAACGGAGCTGTGACAGTGCAGGAAGACAGGCACGGGCTCACAGAGATGGGCAAACAAGGGAGAAGGAAAGCTAAGTGCACTTGTTCTCAACAGGAAACAGCATGAACAAAGGGCAGAAGGAGAACAGTTTGGAAAGAGAAGAAAGGAAAATGAAGACCGGGAGAGCTAACCTGTGAGGAATAAGCGGTGCCTCTCTGGGTGCACTGGTCCTCCCCACGCTCTATGGGATGGAAGCTCTTGTTCTCATTAATTTTTTCTGAAAAAAGATAACCTTTTCATCCGGATTAATAATTTAAAGGAACTAAATTCTTCAATAAATGCAAATAAATCAAAGAACGAATAGAGAGTTACAATCAGGAAAGACATTAGACCAATGCGTGGAAATAAAGAGTACTTATCACTCAGTCGTAGGCCTATTTTTTACTGTAGTTGAAAGCTCACAAGACTAACATTTTAATATATACACTGCAGAGATTAGAATATATCTCAATTCATACAGTCCTCACCTAGAGGGAGCAAGGCCCTAGGTTCAATTCCAGAACCGCAAAAATAAGAAAACAGACAGACATGCATAATTAATAATCAAAACACACTCAGTATTTGGGGCAACATTTACCATAACCCTACTGAAAAAAAATATTCATGATGAATCATTAACATTTTTACAAAATACTCTTTTCAGATGACTTTAAGCAAGAACGTGGCTAGAAAAAATCCATGTTTATTATCAAAAGTAAAAAGAATAATGCCAATCAGAGATATAAATTCCTGTTGTAAATATAAATCCACTTTGCAGACAGGAAGCTCTTTAGAAGAAACTGCATTTGGAAGCTTTAGAGCTTTTGGTGATTTTTCTTTCCCAAGAAAACATTCAACTACTTTTCAGCGTCACGTGTATAGAAAACAAAGTTGAATTCATGGAGCATACTGAATATTTTATAAGCATGTTTGTGAGCAGCTTACCCAGTATTGATGGAAATGATTTCTATCAGTGGGTTCTTCCTAATCTTTGGCAAATCCAATCGTGCGCCCCCCAACCGCTTTCCATTATCCTTTTTTTGACCCAGCAGTCTCACAGAGTGACCTTCAAAACAATCACATAAATATACATTACCATGAGTCACACAACTCCACTGGAATCTACTGCTTTCAACAAATGTGTCAATGTTTGCATTTAACTTTTTCTTTTCTGGGGAGAAAAAAAAAAAAAAAAAAAAACCCTAGAAAAGATACAATTGTTAGAACCTGAGAAATAATGTCAAAGAAGAAAAACATCTGTCTTCAAGGTCTACAAGTCTATAGTTAAAAACACTTTGCTTAGAATACTTGCAGATTTACGTTGCGTATTTGAAAAAAATACAGAAATGTTCTCAAAATATATTCCATTGGTATGAATGTTCCTAGTATTGACCAAGTGAGTGTATATAATAAGGAAGGTTTTACTTGGGCACTGGACTTACCTGCCACATCACTAGAGAAAAGATATTTAAAAAGCTGGGCACCTTAGTATGGGAGTCTAAAACAGGAGAATCACAAGTTTGAAGCCAGCTTAGGAAACATTATGTGACACAGTTTCAAAATAAACAGGGTTAAGGGTGTAGCTAAAAGACAGAAATATCCAGTTTAAAAAAAAAAAAAAAGGAAAAATATGAGAAAATTGTACTTCAGGGTTTGATATTTTAAAACAAACAAAATTTTGTAAACTTATTTTTAAGAAATACCACAAAAGGAAACCAGACCACTTCTAAGAGACATTAAAATTTCATTTTTAAAATTTGAAATGATTTCAGACTTGTAGAAAGACAGTACAAAGAATTCCCATGCCCCTTTCAAATTCAGTATCATTTTACCATATTTATCATTTCCTCTTTATATACAGACATACAGTTTTTTGTTACTTCACTGGAGTATAGTGTACATCCTATAAAATTAATCCACTGTAAGCATACAACTTTAAATGAATCATCACAATGATCCAGTTTTAGAACATTTCCATCACTTCTCAAATTTTCCTCAGGTTTATTTACAGACCATCTCTGCCCTCATACCACAAGTTAGCACAATGTGTTAATGCATTGACCAGATGATGGACATTTAGATTGCTTCCTATTAATAGCTATTATAATAGTCTTTCTGTGACCACTTGCATAGAAGTCTTTATATGGACATATGTTTGCATTTCTCTTGGACAGATTCCTGGGAGCAAAACTACTGAGTTATGTAGTGAATTTATATTTAACATTTTAAAAAACAGATGATTTGCAAAATGATGGTACCATTTTATATTCTACCTTTATCAGGTATATGATTTGTAAATATGTCTCTCAGTCTGTGGCTTATATGTTGTTACTTTCCTGGTGGTGTCTTTTGAAAAGTAAGTGCTTTTCAATGTCATATTTAAGAATTACGCTTATATAAAGGGCAGGCAAAGAGGATAGAGAAAAGTGTCGGGGGCCCAGACTGGCCAGCTGGACCTCGCCTCTAGATGGCGCCTGGCAGAGTACCAGAAGCAGCTGCAGGTGAATATCATCTTAGGGCTGTGCCATATCAGAGCGCATGCACCAGTACGCAGGAGGTGTGGCCAGGCCAGGTGAGAGCTGTATGAGACACCTTGCGGCTTGGCGCAGCTTAAAAAGGCCTACACCTCTCATAGAGAGAGGGGAGGAGTAGTAGAGGTCGGGTGGCTGCTGCTGTTGAGAGCCGGAGCTGAAGCTAGGCCTGGTGCTGAGCTGAAGCTAGAGCAGAGCTAGCTAGAGCGCGCGGCTAGCTGGCTAGAGATCTGCAAGATAGCTGCTGGGGGAAAAGCTGGTTGGGAAGTCGCTGGAGAAGTTCTGGGAAGAAAGGTTGTCGGTTGC
>PVLC010011495.1:11600-31970 GCA_004027655.1 Graphiurus murinus
TTTTTTTTTTTTTTATTCTTTGTTTTGAAACTGAGTCTCACTAAGTTGCGGAGTGCCTCACTAGGTAGCTGAGGCTGGCCGCGAACCCGGATCCTCCGGTCTCAGCCTCCCGAATGCTGGAATTACAAGCGTGCGCCACCACGCCCGGCTTATTGTTTCTCTTAATAAGCTTTCTAGTCATTTCTCTTCTTCTTCTTCCAGAATTCTCATAATGAATACATTGGTCTACTTAATGATGCCCCATAGTCCCTTAAGCTTTTCTCATTCTTTTTTAGCCCCCACTTTTTTTCTTTTTCTTTCTGACTGAATTATTTCTAATGTCTTGTCTTTGAAAACTCCTTCCTTCCTCCCACTCTCCTTCTTTGATTTGTGTGTTCATTCATGGTACTGGGGATTGAACACAGGGACATTCTACCTCTGAGCTGCACCCCCAGCCCTTTTTATTTTTTACTTTGAAAGAAGGTCTCACAAAGTTGCCCTGAACCTGCAGTCTTCCTTTGTTAGCCTCCCAAATATTGGAATTACAGGTATGTGCCATTGCACCTGGCTATCACTCATCCTTTCTTCTGCTTGACCTAGTCTCCAGGGGTTTTTTTGTTTGTTTGTTTGTTTGTTTGTTTGTTTTGTTCAGTTATTGTGTTCTTCAGCTCTGTGATTTGCCTTGTACTCTTTAATGTTTTCTTTCCCTTTGTTGAGATTATAATTTTTGCTTACGCCTTGTTCTCTTCAGTTAGCATCTTTTAAAAACGTTTTTGTTAGCCAGGCGTGTTGGCGCATGCTTGTAATCCCAGCATTTGGGAGGCTGAGACCGGAGGATCTGGGTTCACGGCCAGCCTCAGCTACCTAGTGAGGCACCCCACAACTTAGTGAGACTCGGTTTCAAAATAAAGAATAAAAAAATAGGGCTGGGGGTATAGCTCGGAGGTAGAAGGACCCTGAGTTCAATCCCCAGTACCGCAAAAAAAAAAAAATGTTTTTTGTTTTTGGTACTGGGAATTGATCCCAGTGGCATTCTACCTCTGAATCCAGCCCTTTTTTATTTTTATTTTTTATTTTTTGTACTGAGAATTGAACCCAAAGCCATCCTACCTCCAAGCTACACTGCCAGCCTGATTTTACTTATTTGGAAACAGGGTCTCACTAGGTTGCTGAGAGGCTCACAAAGTTGCTGAGGTTGGCTTTGAACCTGTGATTCTCCTGTCTCAGCCTCCCAAGTACTTGGATTACAAGCATGTACCACCATGCCTGGCTATTTTTTATTTTGAAATGACCTCACTAAGTTGCTGAGGCTGACCTCAAACCTGCCATCCTCCTACCTCAGCTCCCCAAGTACTGGGATTATAGGTGTGCACCACCAAACCTGGCTTCAATTAGCATTTCTGTGACAGATATTCTTATAACCCTGTGAGATAAATCATATAACTCTATTTCATTAGGGTCATTTTCTGGAGATGTATTTTTTTTCCCTTCATTTGGAACATCTTGACTTGACTTTTCATTTTCTTTGACTTTTTTGGTCTTTGTGTCTGTCTACTCATTAGAGAGAGTAGGCACCTTTCCTGGTCTTCACTGATTTTGCCTCACAGAGGAGAAGCCTTCCACTAATCTACATGACTAGAGATTCTGAAGGCATCCATAATTCTTTTCCTCTCCAAGGAGAATCAGGAAGCTGTAATGTTGGTCTGCTAAATCCCTGATGATCAGGGGGAGGATCTTTGATGTCTAGCAGTCAAAATTACCATTTCTATTGTCCCCTACACAGATAAATGGTGCTAGACCAGTCAGAACTCCAAGATTGAAAAGATAGAAGCCAATTTTCTAGGGAGACACCACTTGGGAAAGTTGGGACACTGGATGAACAAACCATCACTTTCTTTGCCTGGGAAAAACTGGTAGTTAAGGGAGTTCTTCCCGATTGTCTAGCACTGTGCCAGGAATAGGGACTCCATTAAAAAAGTGTTCCACATCTCCCTGTTGAGTTTGGTGAGTCTGGTTTTGCATTTGCCCATAGTGCAGTTACCTGACAATTGGTTTTTGGATTCCTCACAGAGGGAATTTGTTATTTGTTGCTGAATTAGTGTGTTTCTTGTAGGAAGGAATATTCAGGGTTTCTTACTCTACCATCTTGTTGACTTTACTATCTAGACTCATCACTTTTTGTTGTGGTGCTAATATTTTGCTGAAAATTTGCCTCTTACTACATTATTGCTTTAATAGTGTACCTTATATATTTGATATGAATATGCTATTTTAAGAGACTTTAAATCATCCTGTTTTAGAAAGTAGTTTGTCCAAAGTATCAGCTCATCTGTCTCTGTATTTTAGGAAACGTTTCTTTCATGTGAAGTATTTGTAGCTCCAGATTGATGAGTATTGTGGGAATATAGCAAAGGAATGGTGGATGGGATATTAAATAGCAGTTAAAAGTGGGACCCAGGAATGACAGTGGGTTTCAACACTGAAAGATTCATGTGCAAGTATGACTCTTGGTAAATTATTTATCCCCTTTGCTTTAGTTTCCTCATGTTAAAAATTAGGTTGATGATCCTTCCTTTGGTAGAGCACTATTGTATTAAAAGAGGTGATATTTGTAAAGTGTTCGGCAAAACATATGCCTTAGGATCAGTGCTTGATGAGTGCTGGTCAAGTTTGTTTTAGAGATAAATGATTTAGAGATTTTCATAAAAAACATAAGATAATTTGATGTTCATATTCTTTAAAGAAGCAACTATTTAAAAATGCTAAACTCAAAAGCCAGGTGCAGTGGTGTGTACCTGTTGCCCCAGATATCTGGAAAATGAGGTAGTAGAATTGCTTGACCCCAGTATTAGAGATGACCTTGGGCAACATAATGAGAATCCATCTTTTAAAAAATGCTAAAATTTATTAAGTGATAGAGACAAAAGATATTTTAAAATAACTTTTAGGGTCTGTGAAATGTTAAGGCAGATATTCAGTGAGAAAGCATTTTGTATTACTTCAATTATAACATGGTTCAAATGAATATGAAAAGTACATGCAAAAATTATGCATATTTTTTCTAGTTGACCAAGTATTAATTCTGTCTTCCAATACATAATATGCCAGCTTAAATTGTGTAAAGTAATGGGCATAATATGGGCAAAGATTCCGTGGCAGGAACTTTGCACTTCTGAAAGGTAGAAGTTCAATGTGGCTAGAGGAATGAATAGCAGAGATAAAGGAGAGGAGAAATTGTAGCATATAGTGTCTGAGCTAAACAAAAATAGTAGCAACTCTAAAATCTGAATTTGTTCATTACATAAAATCAGTATTTTTCAAAAACACAATTGAGAGCATGATACGTGTGTGTGTGTGTGTGTGTGTGTGTGTGTGTGTGTGTGTTACTCAGGATTGAACCCAGGGGCATTCTACCTCTGAGCTACCCCCTTTTTTGTTTGTTTGTTTTTGAAACAGGGTCTTCTTAAGTTGCTGAGAGTCTCACTACTTGCTAAGGCTATCCTCAAATCTGCAATCCTCCTGTCAATCTTCCTGTCTCAGCCTCCCAAGTACTGGGATTACAGGCATGTACCACCACACCCTGCTTCGATTTTTTAATTCCTGCATTTCAACATAAAACAAAAATAAGTTGTGAGTATATTTCTAATGGATATAATTAACATTTCATCTCTAAAAAAATCAATAGTGCATTCCTTTTTCTTTGTAGTTAGAGAATTATAGGGGGGAAAGCTTCTTATCTGCTTCATGAATTAAAATACTACCCATATGCTATTCTACTTATCCTTTAAAATTTGGCTGAGAGACACTTCTAGAATGCCTTTTCTGATTTCAGTAGGCATTAGCATTTCTTGTATGCTCCCAAAATACTTTGTTCATGCCTTTTATCATACCTCTTATAAAACATTCTCTTACAATTTGTCTAGTTTTTAAAATTAGACTTTGTGTTCTACAAGTATAATTATCAAGTGTAATTTTAGTACCCCCAAAGGCAATATGTTTTTATTATTTTTATAATTCTTGAGCATTTCCAACTTCTCCTCTTGACTCTAATTTGTTTGTTATTTCTTCTTTAGAGATTACCATAATACCTAGCTCATCGTAGGTCTCAATAAATATTTTTAAAAGATGAATGGCATGTGCT
Source organism: Graphiurus murinus (assembly GCA_004027655.1). Lineage (NCBI taxonomy): Eukaryota > Metazoa > Chordata > Mammalia > Rodentia > Gliridae > Graphiurus > Graphiurus murinus. The sequence goes on from PVLC010011495.1 coordinate 15,721, forward strand.
AATTATGCCATAAGGCTAATCATCTAGATCAAAGATGATTATTTTTGTGTTACAAATGTCTAACACAAGCCAGGCATGGTAGCATACACCTGTAACAGTACTTAGAAGGCTGAGAAGGGAGGATTGCAGGTTTGAGGCAAGCCTTGGCTAAAACTTAGTGAGGCCCTCATCAACCTAATAAAACCCTGTTTCAAAATAAAAAATAAAATAGGGAATACCAGCCGGGCGTGGTGGTGCACGCTTGTAATCCCAGCATTCGGGAGGCTGAGACCGGAGGATCCAGGTTGGCGGCCAGCCTCAGCTACCTAGTGAGGCCTCCGCAACTTAATGAGACCCGGTTTCAAAATAAAGAATACAAAATGGGGCTGGGGATGTAGCTCGGAGGTAGAATGCCCCTGAGTTCAATCCCCAGTACCACAAAAAAAAAAAAAATAGGGTATACCTTGGAGGGTATAGCTCAAAGGTAGAATGCCCCTGAGTTCAATTCCCAGCACTACTAAATAAATAAATTAAAATAAATAGAAAAGCATGTAGCTACAGGACAAATCTTTTCTTTATATTAGAAGAATGACTTTTTGGAAGGCACAAGTACCCTGAATAGAACAAGGATTATAAAAATTACATTGATGTAATTGATGTATACTGCTGCTATTTTACTTCTTAAAAATGTTCACCTATCCATAAATACAGTTGAATATTCTTTGGTTTAGATAATAAGGGAGAATTTGTGTGTGTGTGTGTGTTGCTAAGAACTGAACCCAGAGGCATTTACCTTTGAGCTACACACCAGCCCTATTTAATTTTTGAAACAAGGTCTCGCTAAGATGATGCAAGCCTCACTGAATTGCTGAAGCTGGTTTCAAACTTATGATTCTCCTGTCTCAGCCTCCGAAGTATTGGGATTACAGATGTGCACCACCACTCCCAGCAGGGAGAATTTTGGGGGGTTTTTTGCCTTTTATTTTATGTAGAAAAGCAATTTATTCCATTATAAGCACTTACACAGTTACTCATGGAGAGTAACAGAACCGCTGGTGAAATGGATCACCCAAATGGAGATAGTATCAAACCTAGTGGTCAAGGACTAACTCCTAAAAAATGCAACTCTTATCAAGGATTAATTTAATTTTTAAAATAAACACAAGCTCTCAATTCACTCTTCTTTTTTTTTTTTTTTTGCGGTACTGGGGATTGAACTCAGGGGCATTCTACCTCCGAGATATACCCTCAGCCCTATTTTTTATTCTTTATTTTGAAACCGAGTCTCACTAAGTTGCTGAGTGCCTCACTAGGTAGCTGAGGCTGGCCGCGAACCCGGATCCTCTGGTCTCAGCCTCCTGAATGCTGGGATTACAAGCGTGCACCACCACGCCCGGCCACTCTTCTTAATTTGACAGTCCACCTGTGGTACAACTGTCGGGTAAAAACATACATCTTGGTGGTCCCAAGTTAAAAAAAAAAAAACAAAAAAACAAAAAAACAAAAAACATTTCACAGGTAGGAAAGGAATAATATGAAAACACACAAATACACACAAGAAAAAATAAGCTGGGCATGGTAATCCTTGTAATCCTAGTACTTGGGAGACTGAAACTGGAGGATCCGGGTTCATGGCCAGCCTCAGCTACTTAGTGAGACTACTCTCCAAATAGTGAGACCCTATTTCAAAATGAAGAATAAAAGATAGGATAGGACTGGGATTGTCACTTAGAGGTAGAATGCCCCTGGGTTCAATCCCCAGTACCTAAAATACACACACACACACACACACACACACACACACACACACACACACACATACATGGAAGGAGATACATATAGTTTTGATTTAAGTGAAGAAACCAAGAAGAGACTTGTTTTTATAGGAAAATATACATTCTTGAAAGTCAGATGTGATGATTTTAGAGTAGGAATCTGTATAACTTGAATCTCCCCTAATTCCCGAATAAAAATGACATCTTGCAGTATTTATACTTCATTGCTCAAACACTCGCCTTATCTGGCTCTATTCCTTACACAATCTAGCCTTTTCTTAAATGTGTCTGAAAAACTTGAGGATATAGCTTAAGAAGAAAAATAACCACACATAATATTCCCTTTTCTATAGATGCTTTAGACCTGGGTTTGTTACTACAATATTCCTGATGAAAATTTAAGTCTGGCTTTGTTGAATCAAGAACCCCAGATAAGGCCAGGCGTGGTGGTGCACGCTTGTAATCCCAGCATTCAGGAGGCTGAGACCCCGAGGATCCGGGTTCGCGGCCAGCCTCAGCTACCTAGTGAGGCACTCCGCAATTTAGTGAGACTCGGTTTCAAAATAAAGAATAAAAAAAATAGGGCTGGGGGTATAGCTCGGAGGTAGAATGCCCCTGAGTTCAATCCCCAGTACCGCAAAAAAAAAAAAAAAAAAAAGAACCCCAGATAATATTTAGAAAACACCCACTGTTTGGGCTAACAGCAATGGTGGTAGTACCTATAATAAAGGGGTCACTAAACAAAGTCTGTGCATCTCAAGACCAGTGTTAAATCAACCTTAAGGTTGAGAGGGAAAAAAGTGGAGTCTAAAATCACAAGTGCAGGCATATTTAGGATCCTTGTCCTTCTGAATCCACAATTCCTTCAGAATCTTCCTCATTATATATGTTCTCTGCCATCTGCTGCACTTGCATGATATTGTCTTCTGATGCAGAACAAATCACCCAAGGTTCATTGGGATCCAAGAGAAATCAGATATCTTGGCACTCTGACCACCATGAATAAATAATTTTAATCCCAGACATTCAGTCTATGATCAGTAACATTGGAAGCCAAAATAGTCTCATTGTGAGTCAACAACTGAACCTAGAATATTTCATCTTTATGTGATTTAAAGGAATGCAACTTAAGTTTCAGATTTCTTGGATTCCATAAGGCAACAGTCTTGTCAGCTGATCCTATAGCAAGAATGAATTCACTATAAAGATTGAAAGAGAGGCAGTTCACTTCAGCAGTGTGAGCATCAACTGAATGGCTTGGTTTGGAAGTATTGTTTGAATAAGTATCCCAAATCATAAGTTTCTGATCATCAGCAATTGACCCAAACAGAGACTCATGGAATAGATGCCAGGAAACATTTACTACTGCTGTATGTCCTATAAAGACGGTCTTCACATCGATCATTTTTCCTTCCTTTGGAACGGCGCTGATGTCCCATAGGCAGATGGTATGGTCATCTGAAGCACTAAGCAAGTATCCACTGAGGATTGAGTCCCAAGAAAGCCCACAGCTTTTCTTCTGATGTCCATGGAGATGCAAATCTAGGTTGCACTCTCCAGAGGGTTTAGAAGGATGTTTTGTATAGTCAAAAACAAGAATGTCATTTGATGGAGTCTTTGTTGCAATGATGCAAGGGTTCTGGGGCATATAACAGGCCTGATTTTCTTCTCCTTCATGGTTGATCTTGATTTCTTTGTCAATTTTACCACTAATTGAGCCAAAGCCTCCAAATTCTCCTTTCTCACTGTTGTAGTGTGATGCATTAAATTGAGCATCATCATTAGGGAGCTGTGTGCTTGCTGTCACAAGGTGGTTTTGTCCATCTGATGTATGTGTCCCCAGGACAAGTCGATAAATGCTGAAATCTTTCTCTTCTGGTCTGGTTACATCTGGGAGCCACTATGCAGTTAGGCTGGGCCATTCTAGAGCATGGTCATCACCAAATCATACACAAAAGAGGTGTTCTTTTTCCATATTTTTTATTCTTTGTTCATCTCACATTCTTCCACTGTGTTATCAAAGGCTAGCAGTAGCCATGGCAGCAGAGTAGCCTGGGATCCTGGGGTCCTAGGGTCATGTGTTATAGGAAGGGTGGGGAGCTGCCAGGAGAATTTTTAAAAAGCTATATAAGAGGATTAGTATATTATGTATAATATATATTATATATTACATATACATATATATTACATATACATATCCTTTAGTGTGTGTGTATATATATATATATATATATATATATATATATATCCTTTAGTTCTTAAAGAAAATGACACTTCAGAATTAAAATCACAAGAGACTAAATACAGATGCCAGATCAATTGTTAAGTACTAGAATAGTGTAACATAATATTCATATTTCTGGTTTTTGTCATTTATTGCTGCTTGTTAGTCACAGTGATTCCTTTAACAAGGGAATGCTAAAGGCTTAGCAATTTTTTCCAGGACTTCAAATATGGTTACCTTTTATCTGGGCTATCAATATATGAGAGATGACATTTGATGGTCAATGCTTTTACCACATCTTTGTAAGTTAAGAAATGAAATTGGATAAAAATGCATGCATTTTTATTATGTTAATAAGCATGCTCTATAAACCACTAAATTGAATCCTTTTCTATTGTGTTATCTTCAAGTTCAGTACTGTAAACACAAAAAGAAAAATAACATCTCTAAATTAGGTCTTATAGCAAGTAATTTAAGATGTGTTATTTTTTCTATTATGAGTCAACTATGAGAATTGTAGGATATTTTAGAAAGCAGTGGATTGTCTATACTTAAAGGTTAAAAGTAAAGTATTTATAGTATTTTTTCAGATTAATATTGAAGAAAGTAATACTAAATTTAAGTAAGTGTTAATTTGGTAGCCTGATAAATTCCTGATTACTGGGTTTTTTGTTTTGTTTTGGTTTTTGGTTTTTTGTGGTACTGGGGATTGAACCCAGGGGGATTCTACCTCTGAGCTACACCCCCAGACCTATTTTTATTCTTTGTTTTTGAAACAGGGTCTCACTAAGTTGCGGAGAGCCTCGCTAAGTAGCTGAGGCTGGCCGCGAACCTGGATCCTCCAGTCTCAGCCTCCCAAGTACTGGGATTTCAATCATGTGCCACCACGCCTGGCTCTGATTACTGTTTTCCAAAGTGAAATAGCTACTTGAATTTTTTCATGAAATAATTTTATTTATTTATAACAATACTTTTTATATTTTTATATTATTTTGCAGTGTCGGGGCTCAAACCCAGGGCCTTGTGCATCATAAGCAAGCACTCTGCCACTGAGGTTTCCCTAGCCCACTTTTCTGTATCTTGTCTATTATAGTAAGACTTATATAGACACATGCATCGGTCTGATAGTTTGGTTTCCATTCTTTTGGGTAGATATCCAGAAATGGTATTGCTGGATCATATGGTAGGTTCATTCCCATTCATCTGAGGATCCTCCATACTGTTTTCCAAAGTGGTTGCACTAATATGCAACCCCATCAGCAATGTATTAGGGTTCCCATTTCTCTACACTCTCACCAGCATTTGTTGTTGTTTGTGTTTTTGATGATTGCCATTCTAATTGGGGTTAGGTGAAATCTCAAGGTAGTTTGATTTGCATCTCTCTGATTGCTAATGATGTTGAACATTTCCTCATACATTTATTGGCCATTTGTATTTCTTCTTTTGTGAAGTGTCTATTTAGATCCTTTGCCCATTTTTTGATTGGGTTATTAGTTTTCTTAGCTGTGAGTTTCTTGAGTTCTCTGTATATTCTAGATATTAGTCCTCTATCGGAGGAGTAGCTGGCAAAATTTTTCTCCCATTCTCTGGGCTCTCTGTTGAGGTTCTTGATAGTTTCCTTTGCTGCACAGAAGCTCTTCAGTTTAATGCAATCCCATGTATTGATCTTCCTTTGAGTTGCTTGTGTCTTTAGGGTCTTATTGAGAAAGTTTTGACCTATGCCTTTGTGTTAAAGTGTTGGGCCTATGCCCTCTTCAAGTAGCTGCAAGGTCTCTGGCCTGACTTGCAGGTCTTTGATCCACCTTGAGTTGACTCTTGTGCAGAGTGAGAAAGTGAGGTTTATTTCCATTTTCCTGCATATGGTTAACCAGTTTTGCCAACACCATTTGATAAAGAGGCCATTTTTTTCCAATGTATGTTTTTGGCTCCTTTGTCAAAAATCAATTGACTGTAAGTGTGTGGGTTTGTTTCTGAGTCTTCTATTCTGCTCCATTTGTCTGTGTGTCTGTTTTTGTGCCAATACCATGCTATTTTTATTACTGTGGCTTTGTAGTAGAGTTTGAAGTCAGGTATTGTGATGCCTTCTGCATGGTTCTTGTTGATAGGAACTACTTTGGCTATTCTGGGCTTTTTGTTGTTCCAAATGAATTTAAGGACTGATTTTTCTATGTCTGTAAGGAGTGACCTTGATAATTTAATGAGTATTGCATTGAATCTGTAGATCACTTTTGGGAAGATGGCCATTTTGATGGTATTTATTCTGCCTGTCCAAAAGCATGGAAGATCTTTCCATCTTCTAAGGTCTTTGATTTTTTTTTCTCAACTTTTTATAGTTTTCCTTATAGAGGTCTTTCACCTCCTTGATTAGGTTTATTCCTAAGTATTCTATTTTTGGGGGTGCTATTGTGAGTGGAATTGTTTTCTGGATTTCTTTTTCAGTGGTTTTATGGTTGGCATACAGGAAAGCTTCTGATTTTTTAAGATTGATTTTGTATCCAGACACTTTGCTGAATTTTTTGATCAGTTCTATAAGTTTTTTGGTTGACTTTGTTGGGTCTTCTAAGTATAGTATCATGTCATCTGCAAAAAGGGATAGTTTTAGTTCTTTTCCTATTTTTACACCTTTGATTTTCTTCTCTTGCCTTCTTGCTCTGGCTAGAGTCTCAAGTACTATGTTGAACAGAAGTAGTGATAATGGACATCCTTGTATTGTTTCTGTTATTAGTGGGAACTCTTGAAGTTTTCCCCATGTAATATGATGTTGGCTGTGGGCCTATTGTATATTGTCTTTATGATGTTGAAGTATTTTCCTTCTGTTCCTATTCTCTGCAGTGCTTTTAGCATGAATGTGTTGGATTTTATCAAATACTTGTTTCAGCATCTATTGAAATGTATTTATATTTATAGCCATGCAATTCACAATTGCCAAACTATGGAACCAGCCAAGATGTCCATCAACAGATGAATGGATTGCAAAACTATAGAATATATACACAATGTAGTTTTACTCAGCCATAAAGAAGAACAAAGTAATGTCATTTACAGGGAAATGGATGGAATTGGAAAACATTATGCTAAGTGAGATTAGTCAGTCACAAAAAGTAAAAAATCGTATGCTCTCCCTAATATGTGGAAGCTAGGGAGAAAGTGGGACATAAGAGGGACTCTAGACGAAGAAGGAGAAACCTTAGGTGAACAAAGACGGTGACTTAACTGAAGGTGATGGCAGGGGAGGGAAACACCCTAAAGCACATGATGTACTTTCACAAACATATCAAAGTCAATCACTAAACTGAAGTTGAGAAGGAGGGAGAGAAAGGGAGTGGGGTGGGAATTGGGGAAGGGTTAAATGAGAAATGTGTGCATGTATGCCTCTACCAGCTTGTACCTAACAAAGATGTGTGATTACAATGCACCAATAAAAAAATAAAAAGACAGGTATAATAGTTTAATTTAATATGTTATATTTATGCTACATGTATAATGTATAACTACATAATTATATTGACATATACATAAAGGATATTAGTGGGATAATGTGAAATTTAAGGTCTGCAAATTAGCTAATAATGCATCAATGTTAACTTTCTGGCTTTAATAATTCTACTATGGTCATATAAGATATTAATATTATTATAACAACTCCAAAATTACTTTTAACAAAGATAATACTAATAACACTTAATCTCTGTTTTCTCTTGAAAATGGGAAAATCTAACCAGGTATGTTGGCATGCATCTATAATCCCAGTCCTTGGGAGACTGAGACAGAAGAACTGCATGTTTCAGGCTAGCCTTAGCAACTTAGTGAGACCCTCAGCAACTTAGCAAGATGCTATTTCAAAATAAAAAATAAAAAAGAACTGGGGGTATAGCTCAGAGGAAGAATGTCCTGGGTTCAATCCCCAGTTTAAAAAAAAATTTTTTTAAATCTGACAAGGCTATTTTAGTGGAATGAAAATATTTCTGTGAAAACATAAATTACTAGACAGGCGTAGTAGTGCAAATTTATAATCCCAGTACTTGGGAGACTGAGAGAGGAGGATTGCATGCAGATTCCTGGCCAGCCTCAGCTACTTAGTAAGGCCCTTCGCAACTTAAGTGAGACCCTGTTTCAAAATAAAGAATAAAAAATAGGGCTGTGCTTGGAGGTAGAATACTCCTGGGTTCAATCCCCAGTACAACAAAAAACAAAAAGAAAGAAAGAAAGAAAAAAAAAATATAAATTACTAAAATTGACTCAAGAAGAGAAATAATCATGTAACAAATTGAAAGTTCATTAAAATTTACCTCTACAGGATGTACCAGGCCTTAAGGGTTTTTATGATTATGACTAGCAAATTATCAAGAAACAAGTAATTCATATGTTTTGCAGAGTATTTCTGAATGCAGAAAAAACTATGAAAGCATCTCAGCTCATTTTAGTAACCCTGACAACAAAATCTGACAAAATCACACATAGAAGAAAACTTAAGATAATCTATCAATTTAGAACATCATGTAACTAAAAGATGAGTCAGTTAATCCCAGAACTATATTAAGTAAATAAACAATGGCAATAGGGAATTTATTTTCTAAAATGTAATGATGTTAATATTAAGACATCTATTCATATGATATGTTAACAGGTATGGGATAGCCAAACCATAGCAGGAGGCAACATAGAAATTAAAAAACTCATCACAACATGGCTCCCTAGGCAGTCCATTTTTTTCTTTCAGACTCTTTGTTGTGTGTGTATGGTGTTTTTCAGTTATAAGAGGAACGACCTGAAAAAAAAAAAAGAGGAAGGACCTGGAAAGAATGAAGCTATTCTATGTTGGTGAAACTCAGTTATAGATATATGTTAGTAGTTGTCTGTAGATTGCTTGAAGGTATACTCAGTAAATGCTTACTACATAGACAGCATTTATTCTAGGTTCTATAGAACTACTATATTTTGGGTACATATATATGTGTGTGTGTATGTATATAACTTAGAAAAAAGTGTACTACTAATGTTGGGAGGCTGTTCTATTTCTAGTTTCACTATAATTATTGCTTTTTAAAGTCAAATATATAGACCTAAAAATTATTAATCTACACTTATTTATAAAAATTATTTCATTTAAATTAATATCATGCTGGACATGATATTAATGGTGGTGCATATTTATAATCCCAGTACTTCGGAGGTTGAGACAGGAGGGATCACAGGTTTGCTGCCAGACTCAGTAATTTAGTGAGGCACTTCAGAAATAGGTGAGACTCTCTTTCTCATAAAAAAGTGTTGGTTCAGTCCCCAGTAAAACACACACACACACACACACAATCAAAATTTTATTTTATTTTATTTTATTTATTTATTTATTTATTTTTTGCGGTACTGGGGATTGAACTCAGGGGCATTCTACCTTCGAGCTATACCCTCAGCCCTATTTTTTTATTCTTTATTTTGAAACAGGGTCTCACTAGGTTGTGGAGGGCCTCACTAGGTAGCTGAGGCTGGCCTCGAACCCAGATCCTCCGGTCTCAGCCTCCCAAATGCTGGGATTACAAGCGTGTGCCACCATGCCCGGCTCAAAATTTTATTTTTAAAATGTCCTTTGAATTGGGTGTGGTGGTACATGCTTGTAATCCCAGTACTTGGGAGGCTGAGACAGGAGGATCCCAAGTTCAAGGCTAGCCTCAGTTACTTAGTGAGGCCTTCTGCAACTTAGTTTCAATATAAAGAATATAAAGAATAAAAAATAGGGCTGTGGGTGTAGCTAATAGGTAGAATGCTTCTGGGTTCAGTCCTCAGTAGTGCAAAAAAAAAAAAAGTCCTTTGATATAGCATATAGCCTTTATTTTTCTTAGTAAAAGGCAAGAAAGATTTAATGTATTAAGTAGTAAAAAAGATTTGCCTCTGGCTTTGATGAAAAATTCCACTGATAGTGAAACTTAGAATATACATACTTTTTGTTTCAGCACTGACAAATGCAACATTGGGGTAAAGAACTATTATATTTACTTAAGCATTCTTCTTTCATAATCACAATATCATTTATCTTCACCTTGGAGCACTTATAAATTAAATGTGTTAAATCTTTTCTCAGTACTATTTGCTGATTTACTCTGTAGATAACATTCAGGAACAAAAATCCTGGAACCCTATAATTTATTAGAATCAAAATTTTCTAATTGTTCCTTAAGAAAATCACAAATAAGAAACATATCTTTGTTTTGCTGAATATTTGCAAATATTCTCAATGAATGAATATATATTCTTATGTAGGTCATACAGTCCAAATACCTAATTGCAATATGGTACATGAAATCATGCTATCTAATGAAACTAAAACCTCTAAATTCAATGTTTATTTAAAAAAAAAACAAATTACACACACAATATATATATATATATATATATATATATATATATATATATGTCTATATATCCTAACTCTGCCTTCTGGGATTATAGGTGTGTGCCATCGCAACCAGCTTACCACAGTTCCAACTACCCACTGCTATATAACAAACTGCTCTAAATATAGCTGGGTTTTTTTTGTTGTTGTTTGTTTTGTTTTTTTGGCACTGAGGATTGAACCCAGGGGCATTCTACCTCAAAGCTACACCCCCAGCCCTATTTTTTATTCTTTATTTTGAAACAGGGTCTCACTAAGTCACAGAGAGCCTCACTGAGTAGCTGAGACTGGCCGCAAACCCGGATCCTCTGGTCTCAGCCTTCCAAGTACTGGTATTACAAGCGTGTGCCACCACGCCCAACTTAAATATAGCTGTTTTTTTAAAACAAGCAATAGAATGTTTTGTTCATGAAGTTGGGCATGAAGTTGTTCACAAGTTGGGCAGGGCTCCCTCAGAGCAGCTTGTCTCTTCTTTGCAGCAGCTTGAAGTCTGGGGCTGGGATCATCTGATCACCAGATATAGTGTCTGGGCTGGGAAAGCTAAGGGCTAGAACCACTGACAATCCTCAGGCATCTTTCTGGGTGGTCTCTCAAATGGTAGCTTTAGGGAAGTCAGACTTATAACTGTCAGTTCAAGGATAGAAAGACAGAGATGCTATATCTCTTTTTATGGCCCTGGCCTCAGATGCCTCACAATGTCGCTTATGCATTCTGTTCCTTACAACTTAATCACTAGACCAACATATCAGAGAGAACAAAATTAAATTTCACCTTTTAATGGAGGAGTGTTAAAGAAATTGCAGATTAAGCTATCATAGAAAAGGACAGATTAGAAAGGACTAATAAGAGCTCAGCTAGTTTAAAGCTTGAAGTTTTCAGGTGTGGAAGCTGAGGCTCAGTGAGGATGATTTAGTTGCACAAACTTTTCACTGAAGGCAAGCACTGAACTGGAATAAAAACACTTTCTTGACTCTGTCTTTGAAACTGTGCCTCAGGATTAACACCTCCTTTCCTAAAGATAATAGCAGTCCAAGATTAGTATTGGTTTCCTTTTTTGGTGGTTTAACTGGTTGTGGAGAACTGTTCTAAGTCTAATAAATATTTGCTTAAGGATTTATAACTTCTTGCTTGCTCTGGCAGAAGACTGCCTCTCTTAGGGGAACTGAAGACAGTGACCTGGATGCCCCTCCACTGTTTAAGCTATTTCCTTCTGTTTTACCACACTTTTTGCTTGCTTTGCTTAAGGATAGAAGACTGCCCCAAGGAGGGAGCTAAAGACCACAACCTCTGCCACTCTTGCAAAACTGCCAGATGACAACTTATCTCCTAAAGCATTCCTAACACTGTTCTACTCCTTAGCCAGAGATAATTAATGATCTAACGACCCAGCCTTAATTCTGTAAACCTGATATAGATAGATAGATAGAGATAGAGATATAGACATATAGATATATCTGAGTTTTACTCGAGGAGTTTGGCTCTCTTGTCTTCTCCCCTCTCACCTCTTCCAGACCAGGAATCAAGCCTCAAGAGCATTTTTTCATGGTGCTATCCAGTGTCCTGCTGGTACAGAACCTGGCAACTGGTCAGTACAGAATGTGATATTAATACCACAGCATGAAGCCTTATGTAATATGTTTTAGTATTAAAAGAGCATAAGCATCTTAGAAACATTCTCCCAAACTTTAAATCATGGTGATGTTTCAGGGGCTGAAATGCAGCAATGGGAACTGGTTTTCAAAGCAATTTCTAAATTTTACCTTCTTTTGTGATATTATTCTGGACCAATCTAGTCAGTAAGGAAGGTTTTTGCTCATAGACAGATTTATAGTGAAACTACTGAAGCTTAAGTGTTCTTTGACCCCCTCTGATGCATTCACAACCTTTTACTTTTGTAAAATTTGCAAGAATAGGATACTTTTGACTACAATCAGTGAATTGTATAGGGTGGTGTTAGAGTGGCTAGTGGTACTTTTAGGATTCAGGTAAGTGAATTGGGGACACATTTTCTTTGAGTTTAATGGGATGTGTTTAGGTTGCTTGCAATTACTTGCATGTCTGTCTAAGGCATCAGTAGATATTAGAATGATGTCAGAATGGCTTTGAATATGCCCCCGTGGCCCAACTGTGCCTGTTCAGTCAGCAAAATGATTAAAAAGTACAAGGCCAGACTCCAGAGCACCGTGTAAAGATGTCCTTGGTGCTTTAATAGGCAGCTTCCACACATTTCCCAGTGGTGCTGCCTCCTGGTATTCATACTACATGTAATCCTCTCCCCTTGAATTATGAGAACTTAAGGACCACTTCCAGCTGAATAGGGATGGGATGTCACTTCTGTGATTAGGTTACAAAAGAGACAGTGGCTTCCTTTTGCTGTGCAGTTCCCTCTTGCTTGCACACTCTGATGAAGCAAGTTGCCATATTGTGAGATGCTCGACAGAAAGGTCCATGTTGAAAGGTTTGTGTGTGTGCTGTACTGGGGATTGAACCCTAGGAGGTTCTACCTCTAGCTACATCCCAACCTTTTTTATTTTGGAATAGGCTATCGCTAAGTTGCCAAGGCTGTCCTTGAACCTGCGATCCCCCTGCCCTAGCCTCGAAAACACTGTGAATATAGATGTGTGCCACTGTGCCAACATTTTTTTTATAGTAATCATGTGAAAAAGGTTTCCTCAGATGCCCATGCTTGGGGCCACAACCCTATAAGAAACCTACAAGTAGCAGATATATATCTTATAGCTGATATATGAAAGAAACTTGATGAAGGCTTTCTAAATTTTTCCTATAAAAATACAGGTGAAATGTGTTATAGAGGCATTTCAGGCAATTAATCCAAAAATTATGTTTTCTAACTGTGAGATTTTTGGTATATATTGTTATTTTCTCACTTTAAACAAATATTCATTCTCTTACCTAGAAAAAAAAGTAAAATAAGAAAATAGATGACACTTTGCCAAGAAATTTTACTATTCAGTATACTGTGTTCAAAGTAGAATTATTACTTTCTAAGTATCTTTAGTGTTTTGGGAAGAAATGTTATAAAAACAATATGTTTATTTTTTAAAAGAATCCCAGAATAAAATATAACTAGAGGAGTTCCTTTATATACAGACAGCTCAGATCTCAGCATTTAACATGTCTGACACATAGATGATTCTCCATCGATATTTGCAAGGGAGGGAGGGAGGGAAAGAATGAGAGAATTGTAGAGTCTACACAGGACCATAATCTGTCCTACACTGCAGTAGATGGATCCTCATTAATATGCACAGCACTCTGAGGAATAAACAAAAAGGAAAAAGTAAAAAAGGCAGACAGAGCTTTATGTACTTGAATGTAATGATCCTCTCTTTCTTTCTCTCTCTCTTTTTTTTTTTTGTGGTATTGGGAATTTAACTCAGGGGTGTTCTAACATACAAGATTTTCTTGTAAGAGTTAAAAGTAATTTTTAAAATGTTACTAATCTCAGCTATAAAATAGCATTACACAAACACAAGAAAAACAGAAGAATTGTATCTTTTCAAAGTAACTTTCCAAAAGACATATTTGACAAGAGTAATTGAATTTTAGATTTGGTTAGATGCCAGAATTATGTATTGAGGGCAGTTGGACAAACAGGCATATCATTCTATTTGTGATAAAGCTGCATGAGGTCCCCTAATGCTGCAGATACTCTTTTCAATTGGAATACCTCTTGCCTAGTCCAATTTGTTCAATGATAAACATAATTTCCAAATACTTTTAGAATTATATTGATTTTTACCAAGATCCTAGGGACTGATGTTCATATCATAGGAGATGAATCAAGTTATAAGTTATATCAGAAGCTCATTATAAAACATCCTCTTGCTTGTATTTCGTCTAAATAATATTCACCTATTGGATATAGAATGATAGCAAAACTAATAAAGTTAACATAAAACAGTCACAAAATATGGGAGCATAGCAAAATAGAAAGTTTTATTCAAATGAATATCCATAAATTTCTGAACAAAGCTGCAAAGGATTATTGCAGAAATGATTAATAATTAGTGTTGTTAGGTTTTTAGCAAATGCAAAAGGACTCTTAATATAATCCTATTAGTGCTTAGCGCTCATTATGCATACTTATGTCAATTAGTAGAACTTACTAAAAGGTGAATTTTTAGCAATAAATGATAAACAGACTCTCTCTCTCTCTGCTGTAAAATCAAAGATAACCAGCCACCAAATATCAAAGTTTTTTAATGAGCTTTATTTGATGCTAATTTTCTCTAATTATATTAGTCTGACAAAACTAATTTAATAATGGCTTCTAGAATGTAAGTATAACTATTTGTTATAGCTCTTTAACAATGCATTATGATGAAAAGAAAAAGGTATATAATTTCTATACCTTCAAACTTAAATTTAATATTTTTATCTATATTTAGTTATCATAGTCACCTAAATATTAAAGAGGAAGAGTAACATTGATTTTAATAGTGACTTTTCCAAAAGGAAAGTCAAATAGTATAAAGACTCTAAAATGACCTATCTTAATGCTGTCCATCCTATTTTAGATAAAGAGAAATTAAACTGATAGGTTATCATTGCTGCTCTCACTTTATGATTTTAAGCCAATAACCAAACAAATCTTTATATAGCTCACTGAAAAGCTGAGAATTTATTAAGAAGGAAGAAAGCAGGAATAAAAATGAGAAAATTTAAAAAGTTTATAGTAATCCTTCACATTTATTTTAAAGAATTAGATGGTAATCCCTTTATAATACTAGTGGGAAGAATTAATCCTAAAAACTAATGGAAGTTACCTTCTCCTTTTAAATACATTTAACAATTCATTCATTCACTTACCAATTCAACAGTATGATATAAACTCTTTCTACTACTGTACTAAGTCTGGGATGGTAGTGATGAACCCAGAAGCCATGATCTTAGCCCTAGTGGGACTTCTGCCTCATGAGATGCTTTCTCAGGCAAACTAAGAAATGTGAATGGAAACTCATTAACTGACTGCAGTTTTGTTGTTTGTTTGTTTGTGAGCTTCTGGCTGCAGTTTTAAAGAGTATTTTATTATTTGTATTTGTCCAAATGTAATATAATTCTATAAATTCAATCAAGGTAATCACTTAGCCTTTCTCAAAAAACAAGAAGATAAATTATTATTCTATTACACCATACTTGAATTAGCACAGAGACAGCATGGAGCATGGCCTGCAGGAATACATATTTGTGCTTCATTGTATTCCTGCACAGGATCATGTGGGGAAGCTAAGACAACTACTGGACTTAGAAAATGAGAATTTTTTATTATCTATGAAGGCTTTTTTTTTTTTTTTTTTTTTTTTTTTTTTTTTTTTTTTTTTTTTTTTTTGTAGTACTGGTGATTGAACCCAGGGGTACTCTACCACTGAGCTACATCGCCAACCCTTTCTATATTTTATTTTATTGTAGTACTTAGGATAGAATCCAGGGGCATTCTACTTCTGAGCTGTACCCCCAGCCCTATTTTATTTTTCATTTTTAAACAAAGTCTCACTAAGTTGTGAATGGCCTAAGTCTTTGAGGCTGGCTGTGATCCTGTGGTCTTCCTGTCTTAGCCTCCCAAGTACTGAGGTTGTAAGCATGTGCCACTACATCCTGCTAATAGTGTTGTGGGATACCCAGTCCCACACGTGGGTCCTTGGCATCCGTGATAAAAAGAATTTTAACACGTGCCATTTAGGAACTCAAAGTAGGAATTTATTTAGGAAAATAAGGGAAAGGGGAGAAAAACAGGTGAGCAGGCATCTTCCTGTCCTGATGCGCTTCCCAGGTCCCAAGAGAGCGAGGCGTGGTTAACTTCTTCCTTTATAGGCTTTTAAGAGGGCTGGACACAGAAGAGGTCTGGACCTCCTCCTTCTTT
>PVLC010011495.1:32070-47232 GCA_004027655.1 Graphiurus murinus
AAGATAGGTCTGCCCTTAGCTGTAAATTTCCAGTGTCCTTTGTCCTGGCTTTTAGGTGGGGGGCAGGGCCTAAGGAACTTCCAAAGGTGGAATGGAGTCTGCCGCGCTTTAGTTCCAGGTGTTTACATTAAAGTGATATCTGTATTTTTCTTTCCCATTTGTCTCCTTTCTGCCTAATTATTTCTCCTATCCTACATCAATAGGGTCTTGACAAATTGCCCAGGCTGGCCTCAAACTTGCCATCCCAAGTAACTGGGATTACAGGCATGCTCCACCACCCCTGACTTATGAAGAGTTTTAAGATAAGAGAGATAACATTGGGTGCCCATTTGAGCTACCTACTTCAAATACAATTGTACAGTACATTTGATTTTCATTGCTGGACAGTAGGAAAGATAAGGAAGCAATATCCTGAAATAAAGTCAAGCTCAATTTTTTGTGTGGGTTCAGGTCTTCATAAGAAACTGGGGCTTTTAGCTCACTCTCAGATGATCAGTATAGAGGTTTTTTAGCTGCCTTGTGGTGTTTGGTGGTGATAGGGAACAATGAACTAGGCCTACTTTCCCCAACAATGTGATCTCATTT
Source organism: Graphiurus murinus (assembly GCA_004027655.1). Taxonomy (NCBI): domain Eukaryota; kingdom Metazoa; phylum Chordata; class Mammalia; order Rodentia; family Gliridae; genus Graphiurus; species Graphiurus murinus. Next base: position 32,656 of record PVLC010011495.1, read on the forward strand.
CCATTATCACATGCAAACAGACTTGCAGGCAGCCACATTTCATAGACATGTATTAAAGAGAGTCAAAGGCAAAGAATTAACACCTGCATAAAGGATGCAAACTAGGCCATCACATTAAAGAATATAAATTGATCAAATGAAAATGTAGTAAATGACATCCTAATGGTCCTTATTCTGGCTTCCTAATTCTCTGTGCGCAAGATGCTTTTATGCACCATTGAAGTAGAGCCATCACAACCTCCAACTAGCCCCAGTTAGTTTAATTACAGCCTAATGCTCTCCAAATATGCCTGGCATAAAAGCCCATATAACTGCCTTTCCTTAATTTAGATGGGTCACATAGAGCACTTTTAAAAATCCAAACTTTAGTATAACTTTAGAGTATACACAAAACATACATTTTTACAGAAAATATGTACTTCAGCTATCTTTAATATGCTTACTAACCAGACAAAATTTGCAAAACAGTTTGAAGATTGAGATCATATGATTAAACTGCTGCAAAAACCCTGAGTGAAAGATATTATTTAATCTTTATGTCTGATTATTTTTAATCACCATAGGCATGTAGTTTTGTCTTAAAACATGGGAAAAATGAGTCCAATTATTGTTTCATCACATTATCAATATAATAATAGCAGAATAAGCTATAATTGCTCCCCCCTCTCTTTATATATATACGTATGTATATATATATATATATATATATATATATAAAATTTAATCCTATATGAAACATACAACTATAATGAGACAGATACTATTATCAATATTTTAACTTTTTAAATTATCTTTATGGTACTGAGGATTGAACCCAGGGTCACTATATCACTAAGCTACACCCCCAGCCCTTTTTTATTTGAAAATAGTGTCTCACGAAGTTGCCGAGGCTGGCCTCAAATCTTTGATCCTCTTGTTTCAGCCCCTCAAGTACTAAGGGTAGAGGTGTGTGCCACTGTGCCTGACTTTATTATCACTCTATTTTAGAGAGGAGACCAAAGTATAGAGAGCTGAATTACTTCTTGTCAAACAACATGTAAGTGGTATACCTGAGGTTTGGACTCAGGCAGTCAGTCAGTCTGTTTCCAGGTCAGATTTTTTAACTACTACCTCAGATGACCTGTACAAATATAGAAATGCAAGTCAAGTCCCATTGTATCAGCAAGGATTCTTAGATTATGTCTTAGCACATGAAATGCCCAGAAGACCAGAGAGCCAGGTATGGAGACATTCAGCCAGGAAATGTGTTGAAAGTGTGGTGCAGACCTGGTCCCTTAATTCCCCCTCTGGGCACATCATACTTAAGCCACCACCGACACTAGCAAAGCTGAATGCTCGATGCTACCAATAGAATCAATTCTGCAAAGCCCCTATTTATTTGCATGAAAGTCTTGTATCCAAGACCAATCCCCATGGTTGATGATCACAGAGAATTCAATCTGCAAATATATTGGAGGCCATACATTCATTTTAGATGAAACAATTATGTGTTGTTTCTGAGAACGAAAGCAAATTAAAATTGTTGATGTGCCTCACCCCCGAGGGGAATTTAAAAGTCACCAAGAACATTTCAATTAATTAGGCACAATCAACTATAGAGATAATGGAAAACAAGAGTGTTTCCTCAAGGATGTATTTTCCTTTCAGATTAGCAAAAGTATCTCTGAAAATCCTCACAGGAAGTGAGGAAATAGCTACTGGGTCTGCATCTTTCTTTGCACTGCAGAAGGCTTCACCTCATATGACGCTAATGGAGAAAAAATAGTTTGTTGTTTGAGTGTAAAGACTAAATAATGATAAATCAGTTGCCTGAAGTGCAGTAAAGAAGAAACAAATGGATGTGTGGCATTAACAGAGTTAATTATAGATGCAGATTAAAAGGCAAGATTAAGTAGTGGAAGAAAAGCAGAGAGTCACCTTCGGCCCAGACCCGCCAAGCAGCGACAGTCAGTCACCTAGCAACAAGTTTCCTATCCCTGCTGCGCTCTTTAATTCAGCAAATCTGCTCAGGATGGCGGGCTGTTCTTCTGACAAAACGCATTATGTAGGAGACGGAGGGATACAAAAATCCACTGTACACAGCACTCTGCTCCCTATTGACCACTGATCCTTTCTCTCAATCCACAAAAGAGGCTCACATAATGCCCTGAAAGGAGAAGAGTCTCCACAGAGAAAACATTTGCTTGTAATTGAGATTGACTACATAATGAAAATGATGTTCTTTTTAAAATTCTGCTTGTTGAGGCCACACTTTTTGTCTCCTGGCACTCAAAACACATCCCTGCTGGGAAAAGGGGCAAACATTGTAAAAACTCAAAACTGTGATTTTTTTTTTCTTTGCATTGAAAACACCCATTCTCTAACAAAATGGCCAGGTCTCTCTCCTTAGAACTTAAACAAGTGATAAGAAGGTAAACAGGAAAACTTCTATTCAGAGTTGCTGTCGCAAATGCTTGCTTTGCTAAAGGCACACAGGCGATGTATGCTCATTGATTTGCACAACAACTAGACAAAAATGGCTAAGAATTTTGATTCTTGATTGTGCCCTTTATGAAGATACCATAAGTTGCTGGTCAAAACTCAGTCACCATTTCAAATATGTGTATTTAAACACCCATTAAAATTTTAACTTTACTGAAAAGAGGTAGAGACGAGGAGAGGGCAAAATAGGTTATCTTCTTAACCTAGAAGACACAATTAAAATGACCTGTGTAGGGCTTACGTTGATTTCCTTTAAAAAGATTATGTTAGGATCTTTGTTAAGACCAATCCAGCATGATCACGCTTATTTTAAATCCAGATCATTGGGTTTATTAGTTTTTAAAATAATAATGAAATTATTCTTAGATTAACAAACACTAATATTTATTTCTGGGTTTCTATACTTCAAGGATTTTTATCATACGTGACTTTCACAAAAAACTAAAAGGTTTCTCACGAGCCAGGCGTGGTGGCACATGCTTGTAATCCCAGTACTTGGGAGGTTGAGACAGGAGGATCTGGGTTCACAGCCAGCCTCAGCTACTTAGTGAGGCCCTCCACAACTTAGTGAGACCCTGTTTCAAAATAAAGAATAAAAAAATAGGGCTGAGGATATAACTCAGAGGTAGAATGCCCCTAGGTTCAATCCCCAGTACCACACACACACACAAAAATATTTCTCACATATGAACAAAATACGCCTATGTTTGGGGCATAGATGTTGATAATTGTTACTTCCTCTTGCTGGATTGTTCCTTTTTCTAGTAAAAAAAAAAATGACCTGCTTTGTCTCTTCTGATAAGCTTAGGCTTGAAGTCTAATTTGGAACATGCATCCAACAAACATTCAGCAGCACCTACCTGTGCCAGGCATTATTCTAGACACTGGAGATACAGAGATAAAAATATATGTAGTCCTGGCCCTCAAGAGAAACAGAGGAGCATATACACTTTCAACATGGAGTAAAGAGTGTTGGGTAGAGCTTGGCACAGGGGATAAAGAGCACATCATGGCCCAAAGTGTAGGGGAAGTGCTTGGTCCATACTTATTAAAACTTACTGCAGGAGATGACGTTAGAGCCAGCCAGCTCCTACCCTAAAGGATGTTTGGTTAGTGATTGTCTGAGTGAAAGAGAAATTCTCAGCAGAGAGAACATTGTACAAGATTCTGAGAAAAGAAAGAGCTTGGTGCTTTGAGAGTAAGTTAAGATGGTTGGAAATTAGTGGTTGTAGAGGCATGTGAGCATGAGATCAAGTACAACCTCGTGAGTCAGGCTTTTCTTGAAAGGAGTTAGGAGAACACTGGTCGATCTTACTTGGGATGATTAGGTTTGCAGTGGCATTCATCAGTAACTATTTGTGATTTTCACTTCCTCTTCCTAAGGAAAGTTCCCAGGTAAGGAAGGAATGTAAATTCCCTACTATAAATTACCATTTTAGTTAGATGTAGCATTCAAATTTTGCTGAAAACCCTGATAGGAAAATAAAACTGTTAGTTTTATTGAGTAGCTGAAGGAGAAAAAAAAATGCTTCAACTTTCTGGACATAGTGAGTCTTTGATATTATTGATACTGCACCAGACTGGCAAAGAGAGCGGCTATTTCTGGCAAAGCAGAACATACTTTAGGCATATGAACATCATTATTATGCTTATTAATGAAATTGTAGCAAGGGCTAACTCTGAATAACAGGGCAAAATGGGTTATTTTCTGGCTTAAAATGTCATAAAAGTGAAAGTTGGTATGTCTTTATAATGAAAAACACTGATACTTGATTGGTTGTGTGAACTATGCAACAGGGCAGAAAAATGCAAGATTATATAGAACACAAAGCGTACCTCAAAAAACCAATTTATTAGCCAGGCTTTATGGTGCACACCTATAATTTCAGTACTTGGGAGGCTGAGACAGGAAGATCATGGGTTTAAGACCAGTCTCAGCAACTTGATGAGGCCCTCAGCAACTTAGTGAGACCCTGTTTCAACTTAAAAAAAAAATTTAAATAGGGCTAGAAACCAGGCACGCTTGTAATCCCAGGACTTGGGAGGCTGAGACCAGAGGATCCAGGTTTGCAGCCAGCCTCAGCTACTTAGTGAGGCCCTCTGCAACTTAGTGAGATCCTGTTTCAAAATAAAGAATAAAAAATAGGGCTGGGGGTACAATGCCCATGGGTTCCATCCCTAGTACCTCAAAAATAAATAATAAATAAATAAATAAATAGGGCTAGTGGTGAAGCTCAGAGGTAGAATGCTCCTAGGTTCAATCCCTAGTACCACCACCACCACAACAACAACAAAAACAGTATCATCTACACAAAAGCATGAGTAAAGGCATGTCAGTGCATAATATAGCAACAGTCTAGTGAGTATCATAAAAGGCATGCATATGTACTCTGCAGCCATGAGCACCTGCCTGTCCTTTGTATCCCTATTCTACCTTCCCACAACTTCAGGATACAGCCTTGTCTAGACAAGGCACAAGGAGACTTTATATCAGAACCAAGGATGAACCAGTTCTAAATAATTACTTCATATCTCCTAGGTAGCACACACATCCTTGTTATTTGCCACGTTGCTGATATCACCCAATGCAAGGCTCAGCATAAGGCATTCTAGGCACAGTACTTCTTGCTTGGGTGGTTACCTAATTTTTAAAAAGATATGCTAGAACTCAAGAGGCCAAAAGACCATGGGAAGGTAACAAGACTGAAATGCTCAGTATTATAAGGACAGAACTACTATAATAGCAAAGAATCCTTCCATAAGCAGAGGAGCTCACTCTTCCTTTCTTTGAGGAGGGTTTTAAAAATATATTTTGTGTTTTTATTGACTTAGAATCTTATAGGTCCTTCTGCCATTATATTTCAGCAGAGAGGCCTCTGAAATTTACCATTTTTTATCAAAATAGAATTCATGCTCTAAGCTTTGTTCCTGTTTCCATTCAGGGCCCATTGGTTCTTTATTGTGTTACATCAGTAGAAATAAGTGGTTTTGAATATATATTCACTTAAAAGTAGGACTTGTTTCTTATAACAGGAAGAGGGTCAGTTTTTACCCTCTGTTGCAGTAGGCAGTTGCTACACTGATGCTTATGGGCTCAGCAGGCTGCAGCACTCCCTGGCTCCCTTTCCCCAAAGCATAACATAACCGTGCAGAAGTTCCATGGTGGGTATTTCAAAGGCTACCCCACAGTAGCTTTCTTTTTTACTAGATAGAATCCATTCGGGAAACAGTCACAACAATGCTGACCTAGGGAAAGATCAGCTTCTTATAAAAGGTGAATTTAAACTTCTTGGTAAAACTGAGCCACATCAAGTCCACCTGATGAGCACAGGGGATTTATGAAAGAGAATTATGTAAAGAGTTGTAGAAATTCAAGAAGCAGGGAGTCTCACTCCAGTAGTTTCTTTCAGAGAGCACACTTAATAATTTTGCAAATATTATCTTCTCACATTTATGTCTAATCAGTTAAGCCACATTATCCACCTTCTTAGCTTTCTCACAGAAGATTATCTGACATGTAGCATTCACCAGTTTTTCTGAAAAGGTTAATAGTTCACCAGCCAAAGTTAGAACTAAACAGAATTGATCATTCCTAAAACTCTTGGTTGAAATGTGAGGGCTTTGTGTTGACTGCCTAGGGGTTGTAATGAGTCTCCAGTACATTCTTAAGGCTTGTTTCTTTTGCCCTGTGAATGGGGAGAGTAAAATTATAGTCTCTAGGTGTTTTCCACGGTTCTTTCACATGCAGGCTTCCCGACACCAATTAAAGAGATTATGTCATCAAGTGAAAGGAAAGCTATAACTTGTATGTTAATGCTGTGATTACTTGAGACAGGGTCACAGGACCCAATAGCATAGCAGCTGACCTTTAAAAAAATTAACTTTGAGCTCAATTCCTAATTAACCTTTTTCAATACAAGAAAGTGTAATTTCAGGCCATTGGTCCCCCAAAATACCCACTTTTTCTTGTACTATGAATGTGTTACCAAAATCAATTAGTAATTGTCAAAAGATGTTTTCCCTTAATGATGTTATCTTTGAGGATGAATTTTTATTTCCACTCCAAATATATTCTCTGTGTTTTTGCAGTGAATAAAACTACAGGAAAGGTACTTACATCTATGTAATTTTTAGTGTTAAAATAAGTTTATGTTGATATGCAAAAATATCAAGTAAATACAGTTGCCCTTAATATCCACAGGGAGTAGGGAAAAATTGGTTCTAGGATTCTCCACCTTATGTATACCAAATCTGTGAATGCTCAAGTTCCTTATATAAAAAGTTATAGTATTTGAGTATAACCTATACACATCTTCTTGTATATTTTAAATCATCTCTAGATTACTTATAATACCTAGTAAACATTGTATAAGTAATTATACTATATTGTTTAGTAAATAATGACAAGAAAAAAATCTGTACATGTTCAGTACAGATGCCATTTTGTTTTTTCAAATATGTTCAGTCTGGGCCAGGCATGATAGCATATGCTTGTAATCCCAGTACTTAGGAGGCTGAGAGAGGAGGATCACAGGTTTGTGGCCAGTCTCAGCTACTTAGTGAGGTCCTCCACAACTTAATAAGACCCTATTTCAAAATAAAGAATAGCTGAATGTGGTGGCATATGCTTGTAATCCCAGCATTTGGGAGGCTAAGACCGGAGGATCTGGGTTTGCGGCCAGCCTCAGCTTCCTAGTGAGGCACTCCACAACTTAGTGAGACCCGGTTTCAAAATAAAGAATAAAAAATAGGGCCAGGGGTGTAGCTCAGAGGTAGAACGCCCCTGAGTTCAATCTCTAGTACCACAATAAATAAATAAATAAATAATAAAGAATTTAAAAATAGGGCTAGGGGCATAGCTCAGAGGTAGAATGCCCCTGGGTTCAATCCCCAGTACCACAAAAAACAAAAACAAACCCCCCAAAAACAAATATGTTCTCTCTGTGGTTGGCTACAGATCCAGAACCTGCAGATATGGAGGGCCAACTGTATTATATGTTGCCTATGCATTCCCAACAGGTGAAATTATCAATCATATGAACATATGTAAATATATGAAAAATGTTTCAGGGTTATGTTGAAATTCAAAAATTTAATAGCTTGGAATTAGTGTTCTCTGTAATTCTTAAAACTTGGCTCTTCTAGATGATGTGTATTTTATTCCAGAAATTGCTCTCTGATAAAAGGGCTCCAATTATTCTATCTCTTATTTAGTCAGGCCTGAAGTTAATAGCTGATGGATTTCACATTTCTTATACTGTCTGGTCCCTCTAGCTGAACAAAAGGATGGGTTATTTTTTGTGTATGTGTGTAGTTCTGGAGGTTGAACCCAGGGGCATTCGACCTCCATGCTACACCCCCAGCCCTTTTTTATGATTATGATTATTATTATTATTAATTTTTGTTTTGAAAGAGTCTCAGTAGGTTGCAGCTGAGAGTCTCACAAAGTTGATGAGGCTGGTCTTGAACCTGCAATGCTTCTGTCTCTGCTTCCCAAGTCCTGGGGTTATAGGTATGTGCCACCACACCCAGCAGCAAGTTACTTTCAATGTAGTACCGTATAATGGTTGAAGAGTTTGCTTTTGGTGGTCATGGTTTGTCTCTGGAGATTATAAGTATTTACTTTCCTTTGACTTCTATGTTAAAGCAGCATATGTCAAGTCTTAAGTCAAAATTAGCATTTTATTCTATATATATTTAAAAAATACTCTAAATGTGACTTGAATGTAGACTCTACTAGCTTGCTGCTTCTTTGACTTCTTTGGATGCAGGTTGTTGATAACACAGGCCAAATTGTTGCTTTAGTAATAAATTATTTAGAAACTATCCTAGCAACATTTCTATTTTTCTATTTTATTTTTTGTGTACCTCTGCCACACCCCCAGACCTTTTTTTTTTTTTAAACAGGGTCTCAGTAAGTGCACTGAGGACATGCAGTCCTCCTATCTCAGTCTCTACAGTACTGAGATTATAGGCGTGCACTACCACACCTGGCTATATTTTTCTATTTTAAATCTTCTCTATTTTTGCCATAGCAGCACTTTTTATTCTGTTAAGATTGGACAATGATGCACAAAATTCTGTAATATTTAATGGAAACAATGTATAATTATTGTCTTTCTGGTTATATCATCCCTATATTCAGGTCTGAAGTGGTACTGTGGTCGAAATAGAGCAATGGACTTTTTTAAAGGGCCCAACAAAAGCCCTGAAATAGACTGGCAAAGATGAATTTCTCACATATTCTTTGCCTCATGCACAATGTACAGAGGTACACTGCTGTTTTGTTTATTGGTTGTATTTCTCTTAGAACATTCATACATACCAAAATTGAAAAGAAGAGCAAGGACTAATCATGAGATACAATTAAAGTCTTGCATATGTTTCACTCAAATCTGAAAAATGACATCAAGTTCATGGTAGAGAGCACAATAGAAAACAGCTAGAGCACAGCTGGAAAAGTTGCCTTGATATCTAAGTATGCAATTGGCATTGATCCTTGAGCTTTTAGGATGAAACAGGAAAAAGAATCTTCCAGCTCTCAACCCAATCTATAATATAAAGAAACACTTATAATATTGGAAAAAAGCAAATAAAACATGCACATTTTAAAGCAAATTTTATGTAGGAATAGCATTGTTTATACCACCCCCATTCCCAATAGCCCTGGAAGGGATGGTTCAGGGTTCATCTAAACTGTGTGTATGTAGCTGGGCATGGTGGCACATGCCTGTAATCCCAGTGCTTGGGAGACTGAGTCAGGAGGATCACAGGTTCTAGGCCAGCCTCAGCAACTTAGTGAGACTCTGTGTCAAAATAAAAAATAAGAAGGTCTGGGATTGTAGCTTGGAGATAGAATGTTCCTGGCTTTAATCCCCAGGTCCAAAAAAAGTGTGTGTGTGTGTGTGTGTGTGTGTGTGTGTGTGTGTGTGCTTGTCCATGGGGGAACTGAGCACAGAAAAAGTTTAAAATGATTGCAAAATGGAACTTGCAATTTTTAGAAAATAATAAAATAACTTTTTCTTGTCTTTCTTTTTCTTTTTTAGTACTGGGGTTGGAAACCAAGGCACTCTACCACTGAGCTACATACCATCGACCCCACCCCCTGCTGCCGTTTTTAATTTTTTTTTTTTTTTTTTTTTTGCGGTACTGGGATTGAACTCAGGGGCATTCTACCTCCGAGCTACACCCCCAGCCCTATTTTTTATTCTTTATTTTGAAACCGAGTCTCACTAAGTTGCGGAGTGCCTCACTAGGTAGCTGAGGCTGGCCGCAAACCCGGATCCTCCGGTCTCAGCCTCCTGAATGCTGGGATTACAAGCGTGTGCCACCACGCCTGGCTCATTTTTAAATTTTGAGACAAAGTCTCACTAAGGTGCCAAGGACTTGCAATCCTCCTGACTCAGCCTCTCTCAAATTACAGGTGTACCACCATGTCTGGCCATGACTTCTAAAATTATCATCAGCAGACTTGTTCCATTCCTGATGGATTCTCTTGCACTGGTTGGGTCCCTTGAATTCATTTAAAAAGGAACAATGCCAGCATTCGGGAGGCTGAGACCGGAGGATCAGGGTTCGCGGCCAGCCTCAGCTACCTAGTGAGGCCCTCCGCAACTTAGTGAGATTCGGTTTCAAAATAAAGAATAAAGAAAAAAAAATAGGGCTGGGGGTATAGCTCGGAGGTAGAATGCCCCTGAGTTCAATCCCCAGTACCACACACACAAAAAAGGAACAATGTTTTGACATAATTTGAGATATGCTAAATAAACCCTGTTCTTTAACTGCTGACTGAAGTAGATTAGAGAGAGACAGCAAGTAAGGAAACAACTAGCTCACACTGCTAACATTTACCTTTATTTGGTTAGCTGAAATAAGTATCAACTTGCAAAAGTATTATGTAATTCTAGAAACTTCAATTATTAATACATTTTTACTAAATCTTAGCAGGTTAAGTGTGTTCAAAGATTTGTTACTCTATAAAATCTTTATGGCTTGTAATTCTGCAAGTCACTTTGAAATCATTTTTTCTTTTTTTATTTTGTGCGTTTTAATTTTACATCATGTTGGGGTATCGAGTGAGAAAAATACATGCATACAACTCTTTTTCTGAAAAGACAAAGCATATATGAATAGATATTAACATTTGTACTTTCAATGTGCTTTTTCTTTAATCAATTGATTTATGGATGTCTATGAACATGTCGGGTCTCAACGCAAGACATTAAACTTCAAATAAAATGTATCCAAGTTTCTAAGTTATAAGTAATAGAAAATAGGTGGTGAGCCAGGTGTGGTGGCACACACTTGTAATCCCAGGACTTGGGAGGCTGAGACCGGAGGATCCGAGGTCTCTGCCAGCCTCAGCTACTTAGTGAGGCCCTCCAAAACTTAGTGAGACCCTGTTCCAAAATAAAGAATAAAAAATAGGACTGGGGGTGTAGCTCGGAGGTAGAATGCCTCTGGGTTCAATCCCCAGTACCGCAGGGAAAAAAAAAAAAGAAAATAGGTGGTATATTTACTTAGTTCCTACCTTTTATAACCAAGTTCCTCACATTTCTAACCAAGTTAGAAAATAATTGAGGCAGCAAAATTCTAATATGAGAAATTAGCTAACCCAGTGAAATGTATTACACTGAGATTTGACCTTTATATAGATGTATGTAAATGTCCATACATGTACACAAAGATAAATGGAAATGAGAATATATGTATAGGTACAATATTCATTCATTAGATCATGTTTTAAGTAAAAATGTCTGCAAATGGAAACCCCTTTAAATCATTACTGGTGCTTATAGAGCATGCATAAAACAGCTGATGAAAGTATTAGACAAAGGAGTTCATGAGTCTCAAGCTTTATAGGTCCTTTAAGTCACTGCACAGTGAAGTAAGCTCCTATGGAGAGCAGGGAGGCTTCCCCACTCACCTCCTTCACAGCAGCTCAGGAGACAGCCCCCAGTGAGTGTTATTTGAGCAGTTCCTGTAGGTTAGCTCCCCAGAGCACCAGGCTGAGTTGTTAGGAAACCAGTGCTTCCTAGTGAACACTTAATATTAAGACATTCCTGGACCTAGACAGAGCTGCACTATTGAATTTATGTTACATCCAGCTAGTAATTACAGAGTTCCTTAACAAGAAACAAACTTCAATGAGTAGTAAGAAAGCGTTTCTTTCTAAGGACAGAAGAAAACAGAACTGAAAACAACTCAAAACATAAACAACAAAAACCCCACAATACTTTGCAACTGTATTAAATTGCTAAGGGGGAAAATGTCAACAATATGTAATAGCATATATTTTTACTTAAATCTTTATATTATATATTATTGCTGATATTTTAATGAAATCTTGAATGCTAAATTTATCTGAACTGAGATTTTCAGACTTTGGTTTTCAAATGATTAGAGCTGCTGCAGTGGATTTCGGAACAAGGTTTACTCTGCCACCTGCTGGCTGTTTAGAAATTATGCTGCTCTTGGGAGCTTGCCACACTCAACTGTGAAGCTCAGCCCTGGCTTGTGAAAAGGCTGCGCCTTGTTAGAGAACAGTGGGTGGTGAAATAGCCCTGGGTCCCACATCAGAAGACCTGGCGTGTGGGAAGGGATGCAGGAGTCCCAGTTCTACTGCTTGCTGTCTGCCTGCTGCCTAGGTCCTCAGAGGCTTTCTTCATCATCAGAACCTGTCCTCCCTCTCTGTGGCCACATCTACCTAACAATTTAGTGGCCTTGTCTCTAAGACAGGTGTTGGGAGAGACCTGTCTTACATCAAATGAAGGAAAAAATGCTTTTAAAACCATCAGGCATTATTAGAAAAATAGATTGGTCAAAATTATGGGTGGAATTAACCACATGTAGTAGTTAGTCCCTTGGCTTCTGGCAATTTACAGTGGGCATTGTTACAAAGCTTTTATTCAAATCCAGAGTCTAACTGGACCAGTTACCTTAAATTATCTTTAGAAAAATGGAAAAGTATAAATGTATGTATATTTGCTTAAATACTGAACCAGTTTCCTAATTTCAGCAGATTCTCTGACCTTACATCTTCCAAAAAACACAGATTCCAATTAAAAGTCTCAAAGATTCCTAAATTCGTGCTTTGAATAAAGAGGGAAAGTGCCAGTAATCATAAAACAAAATTACCTTCCCTGTCTTTTCCAGTTATACCAAATAGTATTCAACAGTAGCCTTAGTGGAACTCAAGGCAACAAAACTGTGATACACAAAACATAAAAGCCAAAATTGAATTAAATTGCCACATTGAACTTAAAAAAACAATTTCTTCATTTCCCAGCTATGGACTATTCCATTTTTTAAAACTGCAATAAAGTTTCCATAATTTACCCTTGTGAGAGAGACTGTTGTTTAGATTTATTATAAATTTGCAGGCATTCACAAAGTCACATCCTCCCCAATTGCTTTATTTTTTCACATAAATATCTCTTAAAATAGGTTTTTGTTTTTTCCACGCTCCTGAACAATCTGCAGCCACTACACAAAACAAACATAGAACTCTAAACTTAAGCAAGCCACTGAGTTTGCTCCAGGGAGACAATGTCTTTCTTGTCACTCAATTTTGTCTGTTTTTTTTTTTTAAGGAAAGTTTCTTACTCCTGTCCTGTTAGTAGACCACCCATGAACCTTTTTATTTTTCTCGTTTAATCTGAAAAAGGGGAAAAAAGGAGACTTTTTGCCCGTAGCAGTTCTTGGGCTTTTCTTCCAATAGGATAAGTTAATTATTTTAACCTACTGAGGAAGGGTGGCCAGGTCAGTAAGCGTAGGAGGGAGGGGAAACAGGTGTTTCACACACCTGCACTTCCAGGCTTAATTGCCCTGAAATCTCCTAGGCTCTCAGCTGCTTTCTCCTTTCTTTACAGAGGCTCTGGGGAAGGGGTTCATTTGTGGAGTTCTTAACTAATTGTAGCATAAATATGCAACCACTTTTGGCTGAACAAATTATTTTCTTTAAACTGAACTCCAGGTAAATTTAATTAGAAAAAAGGTGATTGACAGGTATGACTCTGAATGCAAGAATTAAAAGTCCTAACTGCTGGTAAAAGAAAAAGGCAGAGCTTGGAGTCAGCCATGTTCTATTTGTTTTCTTCTCACAGCAGTGAGTTCAGGTAAAGAAAACCCGGATCAGTGGTTCTGGAATTCTTCGAATGGTGGGAGATATCCACCACAAATAAGTACAAAAAAAAAAAGTAGCAGTAGTAATAGCAGTAGTTGCTGTTAGTAGAATGCATGGAAAAATTAGCTTTTAAAAAATGCCCAGATAGGGCTGGGGGTGTAGCTCAGTGGTGGAGTGCTTACCTAGCATGCATAAGGCTCTGTGTTCAATCCCTAGCCCTGCAAGAAAAAAAGAAAAGCTATAAATATACAGAAAAGATAGCCTATATATCAAACCGAGTATTAAATGTGGAATTTTATAGCCAGTTTGACTGTTTCCATAACCGTGGTTTGTAATAATTGAGCTCTTACCACACACCAGGGACTCTTTAATATGTATCATTTCATTCATCCTTACACCAACCCTGTGAGGTAAATCTAATTGTTAACCTCATTTTACAGGTGCTGAGGCTGAGGCAGAAGGAGCTTAATTAACTTTTCCAAGGCCAGATAGTAAGTAGTTGAGTCAGGATTCATACTGATGCAGCACAGTCCAGAGTCTGCGACTCTCCTTATTGTCTTCCAGTCTTTAGAAAGCAAGAGCTAATGAGTCTCCCAGTGCTAAACTATGATCTCCAAGAGCTTTTCTGTTTCATTCCTGAGGACAGTTGAGGAGAAATAGAGCTTAGAACATCAGTGATAAGCAAAGAGCTGGAAGCATTCTGTTGCCTAAGCTGAAGGTGAGAGAACAGCCTCAGGGCAGACACGTATATTTAATAGTGTAGAAAGATTCTAGAAGAAGCCGGGTGTGGTGGCGCACACTTGTAATCCCAGCATTCGGGAGGCTGAGACCGGAGGATCCAGGTTCGCGGCCAGCCTCAGCTACCTAGTGAGGCACTCCGCAACTCAGTGAGACTCTGTTTCAAAATAAAGAATAAAAAGGGGCTGGGGGTGTAGCTCGGAGGTAGAATGCCCCTGAGTTCAATCCCCAGT
>PVLC010011496.1:0-23778 GCA_004027655.1 Graphiurus murinus
GTACTGGGGATTGAACTCAGAGGCATTCTACCTCCGAGCTATACCCCCAAGCCCTATTTTTTATTCTTTATTTTGAAACCGAGTCTCACTAAGTTGCGGAGTGCCTCACTAGGTAGCTGAGGCTGGCCGCGAACCCGGATCCTCCGGTCTCAGCCTCCCGAATGCTGGGATTACAAGCGTGCGCCACCACGCCCGGCTTCATTTTTAAAATTGTAAAAAGAGTGACAAAATCTTGGCGCAATTAACACAGGAAGCTTGTGGAAGTCTTTTTATGACCATATTGTAAGCTGCCTTTGTTGGACTTGACAGGGTTTTAACAATGTAACTTCTCCGGTGCCAATATGTTTTCACAAACATACTTAAGGCAGCCTTGTAGATACTGTTTTGGAAACTTCTAGGATTATTTTCATCTCACAAAATACCCACACTCATGCCTTTGATAATCTATACTGGCACTTTGCCTTGAAACCTGAAGGTAGCCCCAATATCAGAGACTTTCTTTTTAAAACTTTTTTTTTTTTTCTCTGTACAGCTGTATTTTGTCCTTGTAGGTTTTGGGGTCTGCCTTTATTCATTTTTTTACATGTAACATATCTAGTGGGAAGGAAAGTGCCGTCCTTTGTCTTAGTTTCCAGGCTGTTTTGGCCAATGAATTTTAATGGAATTAGTGTAAAAATATTTATTGTTTCTTCTTCATTAGAAACTTGTGTAATTCTAAAATATTTCTTTCAAATTTTAGAAATTTAGAAAATATAGTACAATGAAGATTTAAAAAAATCTTTGAGGCTGGGGATGCAACTCAGGGCAGAGCACTTATCTGGTTCAATTCCCAGCACTAGAAAAAAAACAAAAAAAAAGTTCTGGCTTGATCATATCATTCAGATTAAAATTTTGATTCTCAGCACTGCAAAACAACACAAAAAGCAAAAAACAAAACAAAAAAACAAATTCATAACACTCCCACGTGGGGCGAACCATTTTTAAAATGTTAATACATGTTTAATATTTTCATGCATTTTAGTTAGTGTACATTACATCATGCTGAATATAAATTTCCTTTTTGCTCGTTTACCATGATTATTATTTTACATTATGACTTCTTTGTAAGCATAATTTGAGTTCTTTTTCGTTTCTTTTTTTTTTTTTTTTTTTTAGTGCTGGGGATTGAACCTAGGGCCTCACTCATGCTAGGTAAGTGCCCTACCACTGTGCTATATCCTCAGCCCTGTAAACATAATTTTAAGTGACTGGTTAATTTTATTTATGTTGTATTCTATTTTGCATTAACTATCTCCATGTTGCTTGACTTTTTGGTTAATTCCTGTGAAATACATCTTTGGGCACAGAGCTTTTTCCATAGAAGAATATTTAGAAGCTGGGTGTGTGTATTCCAAAGAATGTGATGATACTGAACAACCTATTCCTTCACTAATTGTGCAGAAAAAATATTTATTTAGTGCCTATTATGATACAATCTTTAGGAAACTTAATCTAAGAAGCAGAGACAAGCCGGGTGTGGTGGCACACGCTTGTAATCCCAGCATTTGGGAGGCTGAGACTGGAGGATCCGGGTTCGTGGCCTGTTTCAGCTGCTTAGTGAGGACCTCCGCAACTTAGTGAGACCCTGTTTCAAAATAAAGAATAAAAAATAGGGCTGGGGCTGTAGCTTGGAGGTAGAATGCCCCCAGGTTCCATCCCCAGTACCGCAAAAAAAAAAAAAAAAAAAAAAAAAAAAAAAAAAAAAAAAAAAAAAAAAAAAAAAAAAAAAAAAAAAAAAAAAAAAAAAAAAAAAAAGCAAAGACAGATAAGTGAATTTGCAACATTAATTCAGTGTAATAAGTTTATTTCGGAGGCAGGTTTTGTTTGACATGGCATTACCCAGTTAGGGAAGGAGGTAGGAAATAGGAGGGTTTCTTGAAAGAAATATGCCCGAGTACACCCTGAAGGAGAAGTCCTGGTGGGCACAAGAAAGAACAGAGGAGGGCATCCTGAGCAGCAGAGACAGCACATTTGATAGCTCAGCATCACACAAAGCACAGGAACTACAAGTAGCTGATTAAAGTGAGTGCTGTGTATGGAGGGAAGCAAGAGGAGAGACTGAGGGTTTAGATCATGAAAGCCTAGTGTGCCAACTGAAGAGTTGGACTTTTATTAATGACAATGGGAAGTCATTGATGAGCATCTATATATCAGCTCGTTGCTTTTTTTTTTTTAAGCTGAATTTGTCAGACTCACCTCTACACCTCTATGAAGAGGGGTCTAAATGGCTTATTCAGAAATTCCCTTGTGAAATGCGTAATTTGTAGCTTTAAAAAGAAATATAAAAAGAGAGACAGAATGGTATTGTGGGCTGTGGAAATGGGAATTCGATCAAGGCTCCATTAAATCCAAGGCACAGGATTGGGAGTTAGATGCAAGGATGGAGTGATGAATCAGAGAAGAGAGAGAAGGGAATCAGTAGCACGTTACTGTTTATCCTGCTTAGTTCTAAGTGGTTGCTATTCAGTGACTGGCTGTAAATGAAGGTATAGTAGCCCATAATCCCAGTCCTTGGTGAAATGAGTCCTTGATTTAGATGGTGAGCATATATATGGATACTTCAAGACTCTAGTCATGGCTGTGCATGGCCCTTGCCTTTCTGTTCTTAAATCATTACCGTCATTATCTCTTGGCTCACTTTATAAGTGAGGGCCTGGCAAGGTGATGGCTTCCACAAAGCAAGCTGAGCAGATTCCTAGAATCTCAGGCCACACCAGAGGGCATCCGGGGGTTTCACATCTCAGTCTCTTACCAGATTTCTCTACTTGCTCTTTGGGGTAAACCAAGTGTACATCCTAGAAGGTCCATAGAGTGAACACAGTGAGAAGTACCTGCCTCTATAAATAGCTTTTAGAATCTTCTTTCATTGTAGACTATCTGGACTTTACTTCTATTTACTTATTTATTCATAAGGTCATTATAGAATACTCTAGACCTAATTGTTTAGTTCTTTGACTCCTCAGTTTCAGCTGTCACATTTATTTCCATGTCTTAATATAAATATAGGATATATAACTCGGCTGAATCTAAGCATGACAATTCTAAAGTGGGCATTGTGTGTGTGTGTGTGTGTGTGTGTGTGTGTGTGTGTCTACATGTGGCTTGAGAAGAAGGTGAGAGACTTTTACTGTCCACACAGTTGATCACTCCATGGTTTCTTTCTAAACTATGGATGTTCATCACATACCTGTTGTGTGAGATGTTTAGGTTTTGAAGGTTCTAAGCCAGCCAATAAAGTCATGAAATCTACCACTGTATCAATGTTGTGTTTCTGGGTGGTTGTGTCCTTCAACACACATAAGACACTCAACCAGCTAAAAGAGATGAGCTCAGAGATGTTGGCACGGAGGAAAAGAAGGATCACATTGAGATCATTGATGGGACATCCCAGCATCTTTCTGCTGAGGAGATCAAAAGCTGGGAGCATCTCATATATGGATAGGAGTCGTTTGTCCCATCGACATAGCTGTGTAAGGTTGTATATTATCACTGGAACCAGTAGGGTGTATATTGTGGCACTGGAGAGGCTGACAATCTGGAAGACGGCCAGGGAGGTCAGCCTGCATGTGATCAGATCGGGGACATGGGTCTCATCATGTAGCAGCCCTGTCTTGATGGAGCAGCTGAATTCTTCTTGGAAGAAGACATCCAGATGGAAGTGGCCAAGGTAGAGATATGTGGCTGCGATGAAGAGGAGCAAGAGGGAGTTCTTCAGGAGGTAGGTGGCCACGAGTGAATGTGAGCGCTGCTTACATGCCAGGTACCTCTCTAGCAAGGGGAATTCAAAGTATCGTTCTTTTCGGGCTCTGGGCAAGGGAAAGAAAAAAAGGCAAGATTAGGAAGGACTATTTAGAACCATACTGAGTCACATGGGAAAGTCTATTCCACATGGCATTCTTGTTTCACAGGAAGATCTGCCTTCCCCCAAGCATATCTGTGAGTCTTTACGTGTGTAAATATACATCAGTTCTCCAAGGACTGAGTGCAATGTGACTGATGAATAATGAATGGTCATTTTGGATTTCTGCCCAGCAAGGCAGACTGAAGCTCTAAGCAGAAGTAAGACCCTTAGGAAGCAATAGACTTTTGAAATTAGCACTGGACTGGGAGAATAAGTAAATGCATTCTGGTTCTTGGCCTGTGTAGTCTATGTGTGGTTTTTGGGGCCAGTTCATTCATTTTATACAAATAAAATGCTAACAAGTATTTGATGAGAGCTGTGATATTCAGATAAGTAAGTCAGTCTCTGCTTTGAAGAAGCTTGTGGGGAAGGAGCAGATAAAAAGTGCTAATGTGAAAGGAAATCAACGATTTGTTGCCAAATTATGGATACAAACAATAGTAGTTGCAAAAGTTAGGAAACACAGCAACAGCATGGGTTGGAATGTTCAAAAAACTCTAGAGAATATTGGATTAAAGCTGAGCTTCAAAGGTAGAGACAAACTTTTTTGAGAGGATATAGTCTGTGTATAAACATGAAATAGAGCATGGTTTCAAACGATGGCTCAACTGGCCTCTCATGGGCCTACCTTGAACACTTTAAAATGGCACCGCTCTTCATCTTTCAGCTTTCCATACTCCCTTCCCCCTTTTAATGATATGTTCATTCCACATATCATTTCTTAACATATATTTTGCTTATGTGTTGCTTCTTTGTTGCCGGTTTTCCCTTAAGAGAATGCAAGCTCTACATGGGAAGATAGAGCTGTTACCCAACACACTAATGTGTCTGAAGCACAGAGTCCAGTGCCTGATATTTAGATGGATGAATGACTAAATAAACAATGGATCTGTTTTGGGGGGGAGACTGCTTAGGTACAGTGGAAGGTTTCTTTCACCTGGTATAGGTTGAGTATACCTTATCCAAAATGCTTTGGCCAGAAATGTTTCAGATTTTGAAGTTTTTCAGGTTTTGGAATATTTGCATAGACTTTACCAATGATGCTCAAAAAATGTTGGGTTTTGGACCATTGTGGGTTTTGGATTTTGAGCATGAGGATACTAAACCTACAGTTAGATGTCTGAAAAAATAGCTGGTGACAGTGTGTTGAGGCCTTGGACAAATATTTGGGGGAATTTGGACACTTTGGGCTGGCCTGAGGGGAGCTATTCAAGGTTTCTGAGCAGGGACATAGTGTATAGAAGTAGTATTTTAGAGAGTTTGATCCCTTTGTGGCTCAGTGTGTTTATCTGTAAACTCCAGGTAGAGCCCTTTTTTCCTTTTCAGAAAGGTAGAAAGTCCATGAGAGGATGTGAGCTCCCTAAAGAAGGATGACAGGATAAAAAGATGGAAGAGACAACTCACTTCTCCAGCTCATTCCAGAAGACGTGAGGGTCAGAGCTCTTCTGCCAGATCTTCAACATGTGCTGCACCAGGCGGATGGAGCGGTTATAGGATTTGTCCAGTTCACTGATGATGAACAGCAGGTCTGAGCTGAGGGCTGGCACAGCTGCATACTGCCACAGCAGCACAGGCAGGTACATGGCTATGGCCAGAGCCAGCAGGGAGTAGGGAAGAGTCTGCAGGAAGAGAGTTGCTGAGGAGGGGTGCTGATCTTTGAGTGGCAGCCGAGCCAGAGGCTCTCCTCTTCCTGCCTCAGAAGGGGAGAGCAGTATGGGGAGTGGGCCACCTAAGGCTCTCTGCTGAGGTGGAAGGACATCGGGAGGGCTGGTAGAGAGAAGGGATGGCAGATCTTTGTGCTTCCCAGATCTATGATCTGTAGTTTTCTGATCTCTTGTCTGTCTAGGGCTCCATGGAGAAGAGCAAAAGCAAGAGTGCGAGAGAGCACAGTGTGTGTGTGTGTGTGTGTGTGTGTGTGTGTGTGTGTGTGTGTGAGACACATGCGCACACATGACCTTCCCTCTCCTCTTCAAGGGTGTTAAATTGAGTGTAGTTAGCGTGAGACCATGGCAAACAGTGGCCGTAACATCCCAAGGGAGAGAAAGCCCCATTTCTTCCATGTAGCCTTCCCTGACTTCTCTGACATGCACTGGCCTTTTTTCATCATTGGATTCTTGGTGATGCCAATTTACAGTATCAGGCACTGTTTTGGAATTCTTTGGGGGTTCTTTCATGTATGTAAATATGTGAACTCACTTTTAGGAATGCCTACGCCTTGTCTCCTCAGCTACACTGTTAGCTGCCTGAGATAAGGGACTGAGATGGGCTGAACTGTGTTTGTGTTTCCTGCCCCATCCCCAACATGTGGTTCCTCAGAATAAAACCATATTGAGAAGTAGGGTTGTTGAAGGTATAATTATTTAATTTAAAATGAGGTTACACTGGAATAGGGAGGGTCCCTAATCCATGGTGACTGATGTTTTTTTTTTTTTTTTTTTTTTTTTTTTTTTTTTGCGGTACTGGGGATTGAACTCGGGCATTCTACCTCCGAGCTACACCCCCAGCCCTATTTTTTATTCTTTATTTTGAAACCGAGTCTCACTAAGTTGCGGAGTGCCTCACTAGGTAGCTGAGGCTGGCCGCGAACCCAGATCCTCCGGTCTCAGCCTCCCGAATGCTGGGATTACAAGCGTGCGCCACCACGCCCGGCTTGATGTTTTTAAATACACATACATGTGTATATGTGCCATGTGAAGAGGCAGACTTGCATACAGAGAGAATACCAAGTATGATGCGCCTACAAGTCAGAGTGGAGGGCCTGAAACCTTTGTCTCTCCCAGCTCTCAGAGGCACCAACCCTGCTGACACCTGGATTTTGGACTTCTGGCTTCCAGAACTATGAGATAGTACATTTCTGTTGTATAAGCCAGAGTTTGTGTTACTTTATTACAGCAGACTTACTTAACTCATAATGAATCTCTACTTGTAAGAGGGATTAAAGCCACATGTTTGCTAGGCACTTAACATTCATTATTTAATTTGGTTTCACAAGGATGCTCTCAGGTAAGTATGGTTAGTATCTCTGTTTTACAGATAAGGAAATGGAAGCATGAAAAAATTGAGTACCTATTCAGGGCTATACATCCAGTAGGTGGGACAGCTTGCATTTGGAACTGGGCTGGGTGATTTGGGAGCTTAGTCCCTTAATGTCTACTTGACCTATAGTTTCTCCTGAACCAGGGATATTTTGTTCTTTTAGAGGAGAGTTTGGAGAGAAAGAGAAAGGGAGGGGGAGAGAACATTTGATTGCGTTTGTGTAGAGAAGGAGAAGGACAAGTAGAAGGTGAAGGTGTGTGTGTGTGTGTGTGTGTGTGTGTGTGTGTGTGTGTGTGTGTGTGTTTTCTAAACTAAACAACAACAACAACAACAACAAAAAAAAAAAAAACAGAAAAAAGAAAAGATGGGATAGGTGTGCTGAGCCACAAGAGGAAATTAGAACCTTTCACTCCTCTCCAAGAAATAACCTTCATTGAAACTAAGTCCCATCACCCCTACTGAATGTTTTCATAGGTTTGAGGTGGAACCAGAGGATCTGGGTTTAATTTCTTGGTGGTCTTGGTGATCAAGCATTGTCACTCTCTCCTGACATGTGAATCCTCTCTGTGATGTCTTGAACTTGTTACCATCTAGGTCCTGCTTGAACTGCCAGTAGCAGAGGCCTCCTGGACTTAAGTCTCTGCTGTGGCATTTCAAGGACTTATAAGTGACCATCACTTATTAAAGATTGTGTACTAAACAGACATATTACCTCTGTTCCCTCATAAACCCTTCTAGCATGACAATAAAAGATTAGAAAAAAATCATGGTGTTCTAAGGACAAAGGGAATAGAAGAGGAGGCTAGAGCAATAGAATGTTGACAGCTGGAGAGCAGCTGGGTGATGGAAGACTCCAGTGGGTGGGAAGCAGGGACAGGAGAACTATTTGCACCTTGGAACCAGAAAGCCTCAGTAAATGGGGACACAGGGATCCTTGCAAAATGAGTGTGTCAGAAAAACAGGAAAACTGAAGATCTGTGCGAGAAACAGACCTGGAGATATTTTCTGTAATGTGTGCAGTCAGGAACCACCCTTCCCCTCCCCTGACAGAAGTTGGTGGTTTACTCTGGAGAGATTAAGCCAGATTAAACTCTGCACTAGAGCTCACTGGTGGCAGAGGAACCATACTGAAAGTAGGGAATCAGCTGATTGGATACTAGATGGCAGGGTTCCCATAGGGCTGGCAGCCAAGCTTAGTGCCAGCTGCACTCTGCTCTACCCCACAAATTAAGGACTGAATAACTCTTCTCAGAAACAACTGACCAATCCAAGAGAATTGACCAGCATTATAGATACTGATATTTGAGGTTTCCCCCTATGAAACAGACCAAAGGGATCACCTTCAACTAAAGGCTGCTTGCCACCAAGCCTC
Organism: Graphiurus murinus; assembly: GCA_004027655.1. Lineage (NCBI taxonomy): Eukaryota > Metazoa > Chordata > Mammalia > Rodentia > Gliridae > Graphiurus > Graphiurus murinus. The sequence continues at coordinate 8,349 of PVLC010011496.1, forward strand.
ACTCACAGGCACAAAGCTTTCGATCAGATAAAAGCATAGTCAAAGATTATCAGGCATTTGAAGGATGCCTAGAACATGAAAGCAACCAAAATAAAAGGGGCAAGGTGTGGAGGCGGGGGGATGTGGCTGCAGCCCTCTCCCACGCCACTTAGCCATGAAACTCACTTGACAGAATCCATCTGCTTTACCTTGTGGGGCCAGAGAGATTTTGTCTTGTACCGGCCAGCCTCATCCTGTTCATGGTGAATCAGCGAGTCCCAACAGGAGCTGTCCACGTACGCAGCCTGCCGCACGCTGAAGTTACTGGGAGAGAAGCAGCCGATCGGAGACCCTGGGACAGCAATGCAGCTTTGATTCAGCTCTGAGTTGGAGAGGAGGCATGGGAACCCCAGGGACTATCATCTAAGAGTTCTCTGGGAGGGACTGTCTTGTCCCCATGCCTCAGTTTCCTGGGTTTGGCACTCTGTGTCATGGATGACAGGACGTGTTAGGAGAGTACCCCACTGCTCAGCTCATGCCCGTCGGTGCACTGACGTAGACTTTTAGGTCTGGAAGGGCTTTTCTTTCAAAGTGCCCTCTTTGGCAGCCAAAGGAGGCTCCCTGCACTCTTGCACGTTGGCTCCTGAGGACTTTCAGTGTGACTGAGACAGCTCCTTCCTGAGTGCTGATTTCTAGAAGATTCCCTGGACTTCTAAGCCCAGCTGAAGAGAAGGGGCAGGCAAGTGGTACTGGAAGGAAGAAGGGCTTGGAGGAGAGTCTCTGGCTTTTTGTTTTCCCATCCTTACCTAGAAAAGAGGCAGAGCTGGGAACCAATACCTTCCCTTGTTGTAGATGAATTAAGAAACAGTGGGAGTTGGGCACGCTTTACTGGGAAATGTAGTAAGGCCACAAGTCTCAGTTCTTAGGAAGCCCACATTCTCCATAATAGAGGTTGTAGATTTGCTAAATTAATCCAGTACCTAAAACACTACAAATATGTGTATGTCAGTGTCTAAGTGGCTGGGCTTTGTGGAGAGGAAGCAGTAGGTTTATTCAGCACCTCTGAATAAGGGTCTCCAATCAGTAACCTTGGAGGTGGGTGTGGGAAGGAGGTTTGGGGAAGCAAGAGACTCGTGGACAGCATGGCTGACTTAGATGAATAGGTTTCAGGTCCTGAAAATACTATAGGGTCCCAAACTCTCATCTATATGAAAACCAAAATAAAATTTAATTAATTGAGATGCTATAAAATATACGATATGGAAATCATTACTAATTATTTCTTATTGTAAAATTTCAGAGGTGACTTTTAAAAATATTTTAGTTTATTTGTGGTAATGGGGATTGAACCTAGGGATACTCTATACTGAGCTGCACCCCTAACTTACTTTATTTTTTATTTTAAGACAGAGTCTCACAGAGGTGACTTTTAAAACTTTTTTGATTTCTAAAACCTCTGCTTTGCTAGTGTCCTGAACTCATTCATGGTCTGCCCCTTGGATAATTCAGCCCAAGTCAAAGCAGCCAAACGTAAAATCATGAAACCTAGTCAAGTAGGAGCCATTTCAATTCAGTGTTCATGCAAAGAATGAAATGAAGTGGGTTCTCACTGGGTAATGGAAGCAACTTACCGGAGGAGAACTCCTGGGCGAATGCCAGGGACATCAACAACAAGGGGAAGCCCACAGCAACAAACTTGACCATCCGATCGAGAGGCAGTTCCAGGCGCAATCCTTTGAGGCGGGAGCGCCCACGGTCAGGCAGCAGGGCATCAGAGAGCATGTACTCTGCAGCTGTGTGTGCAAGCGACATGCTGCTGAGCTTGGAGGTGCCCCGGTGGTAGAAGGTGGCAGGAGGTGTCCTGGGGCAGTGGAGTGAGGAGGTGATAGCCTCAGGCAGCTGGCTTTGCGCAGACAGCACTGCAGCCTCAGCCTCCTGTATATCTGTGCTAGGAGCAAGCAATGGTTCTCTAAATAACTGCTTAGGCCCTGAGCCAGGCACCCTCAGGTAATTACAGGAAGGCAAAGCCTCTGCAGGTCTTTGCTGAGGAGGGTCAGGCTTCTCTTATGGCTGGTGCCAGGCTGCTCTCTTCAGATTGTCACTGAGCAGATGAAGTCTAGTGGCTTTATGTTGCCCTCTCATTAATAAAGTATTTTTAGCAAGGGTGGTGGAGAGAAGGAGGGCTGTGGAGCCAGGCCCCCATGTAATTGGTGTGGAATTTGGGTGGGGATTGCTTAAATGTGTTGCAGGCCCTCATTTTGTGGTTTAGGGTAGGAATGGAGCCCCCAGGACTCAGCTAGGATTGCCACCCCTATGAAGTAGTCTTCGTCCCAGTGATGAGTTTTGCTCTGGGCTCAGGCTCTTTCCCAGAAACTTAGTGTTAAATTTCTTTGGTGGACTTTGGTCTTCTTCCAAAATATTTCAACCACATATTTACACTTTCCAATTCCATTTTAGTTCTGTATGTTCTCTAGAAAGCTGGGGGATGCATGGCAGTATTGAGTAGTAGAAAGATCATGACTTTTGAAAATTGGAAGGAAAAGTTCTCCCCTGGAGACCCAGCAGTGTTCATTTTAAAATCAGGATTCCACTCAAATCACTTTGTTTCAGTTTTCTCAAGTTCCAAGTGGTAGCATATTCAAATCGAGCAAGATTGTGGGACTGATTGAGGATATTGTATGTGAAGGCCCTTTGTAGACTGTGAAGTATAGGGCCAGTGGTATGGTTTGGATAAATATCCCCCACAGGTCTATGTGAAGACTTTGTGGTGCTGTAGGGCGGTGGTGGAACCTTTGAGACGTGGAGCCTAGGGGAAGGAAGTTAACTCACTGTGGCTGTACCTTTGAAGGGGGTACTGGGGCCCTGGTCTCTTCCTGCCTCTTTCCTTTGCTTCTTAGCTGCCATGAGGTGAGCAGCTTCGGTCATGTGCTCCTGCCATGATGTATTGTGCTACTACAGACCCAAAGAAACAGGACCAAATGACTTGAGTGGAAACATCTCAAACCATAAGCCAAAATAAAGCTTCTCCCTTATTAAATTATCTCAGGTATTTTGTCACAGTGATAGGAAGTGGACTGGCACAAGCAGTGTTAGCTCAGCTCAATTTGGCAGGGTTGGGTGGGAGGACAAATAATTCTTGTCTTTAATATTTCCCTTAAACTTGGAAAGAGGCCTTTAACTGGTCTTCACTCTTGTTCCCTTTGTATTTTTCTCATGAGGCAAGAAGTCCCTGGGTCAAGGGAATGTGCCCATTCTGAGCCTACGTATAACCTATGTATCTAAACTACTCTTCTAATTGGCTCTAATTCTTGCCCAAATGGCCTCAGCTGGTTTCCAGAACCCATGTGGGCCTTTTAAAGGAGAGGTCGTACTGGGCAGGGCCCTGGAAGAATGTGAAGATTCTAAATTTGAACATGACATTCTTGAGTGTGTGTGTGTGTGTGTGTGTGTGTGTGTGTGTGAGAGAGAGAGAGAGAGAGAGAGAGAGAGAGAGAGAGAGAGAGAGAGAGAGAGAGAGAGAAAGAGAGAAGGTTCCTGGGTCCATAAATGTTTGGGCTGGGCCTTTCTGTCTCCCCATTCCATAGGCCAGAGGCCAGCTGTGATTCAGAGCTGGCTGGTATGTGTATGTGGAGTGATTCAGGTATGGAAACAGCAGAGAGATCCTTTATTTCTATTCCCCTTACCCTCTCCACATATTCATTTCTGTAACTTTTAATTATGTGTGTTTTTTTGCCAAATGTTAATTATTGATTTATGTGCATGAAGGTTATTTTGCTTTTAGAAATACAAACACATACATATATTTGAAGTATATTATACATACATTAAATACACATATAAGTGAATTTTTAAAAATCACATATGATAAGCTTAATTATAAAAATACTTTTTTCCGAATACATTGAAATACTCACGAGTTTTCTCTTTATATTTGTTATTGTGATGAAACATACTGGCTTAATTTTGAATGTTAAACTGCTACTCTTGCATTTATGAAATAAATCTCACTTAGTTTGTGTGTATTACCTTCTTGATTTTTTTGTTACTTTCAGTTTGCTCAAGTTTCCTTAAGGATTTGTATATTTATATTTAAGCAAGTGAGAGATTGATTTAATTTCCCATTTTGGTAAGGTCTTTGGCAGGTTATGCTGGCCACACTCTTCTTTGTCTATTTTCTGTAAGAGACTGTGCAATATTGCTATCATTTCTTCACCAAATATTTGGAAGAATTTACAGTTGAAACCAGCAAGTCTTTGGATTTTCTTTGTGTAGATATAATTTCCTTAGTAAATATTTGACTATTCAGATTTTCTAGTTTTTCCTATGTTACTTTAAATGTACTACTTTTCTATTGTTGCATAAAAATTACACAAACACTTGGACTTAAACCAACAACAAAATCCATTTATCATACCAAAGATTCTATAGATCAGAAATTTAGGAGCAGCTTAGCTGGGTTGTTCTGGCTCAAGGTCTCTCAGGAGTTTATAGTCAAGATGTTGGTTAGGGTGCAGACATCTAAAGGTTTGACTAGGCTACAGTGTCCACTTCTAAACTTAGTTGGGGGTTATGACTGGGAGTCTTGGTTTCTTGTTGAGGATTTGCAGTAGGCCACATTTCCTTACTATGTGGGTCTCTTCATAGGGTGATATGGAAGCTGATTTTCCCAGAGCAGGTGATCTAAGAGAGAAAGCAAACAGGAAGCCAGCATGGACTAATCTCTGAAGTTGCAGTTGCTGCTTCTGTTTATTTTCTTATTCACTAGAAGCAAGTCAATAAGTCCACCCATATCCAAGGGGAGGTGAGTAAGACTCTACATTTTGAAGGAGCATCAAAGAATTTGTGAAATATTTTAAACTAGTATATTAGATAAATGAAATTTTAGAAAAAAAATTGTCCATTTTTCATTCCAGATGCCAAATTTATTGACATCATTACTCATAATATTCTCTTATATCACCATTTTAGTTTATAATTTAAATATGCAGCAAAGTTAAAGGAATTTTGCAGCAAACAACTGCAATCCTAAATTCTATGATTAGCATTTTACTTGGATTGCTTTCTAATCCATCTCTCCACCCTTTCTCCACCCATCAATTTATCTTTTTTTAGTATAGATTTCAAAGTAAATTGGCTGGGCATGGTGGCCCACATTTGTAATTTCAGTACTTGGGAAACTGAAATAAGAGGATCACAGCTTAAGGCCAGTGTCAGCAACTTAGTAAGACCCACAGAAACTTAGCAAGACCCTGTTTCAAAATAAAAATTAAATATGGCAGGGGTGTGGTTTGGAGTTAGAATGCCTCTGGGATATTCTTCTCCCTAAATATTTCAGCATTCACATAAATTAACTAAACTTTAATATTTTCTTACAGTTTATTTCTTTAGAGGTAAAATTTACATACAGCCAAATGCACAAAATTTAAGTGTGCATACATGGATTTTAAAAAATCCACACTCCATTACGGTTAGAACATTATTAGTTCAAGAAAATTTTATTTGATTCTTTTTTGGAGATTCTCATTTTCTGGTGAATATCTTCATATTTTCATCAAATTCACTCATCTTTTACTTCTAAGTTATATTAACAGAGTCATTTAAAAATCTCTTTCACTAACTCTAAAATCTTGGAAACCTTATTTTCTTTTACTGCCTACTTGTTGTTTTCATTGTTGCTTATTGCTATAGTTTGGATATGGAATTTTCCCTGAGGCCCATGTGTTAAAGGCTTGGTCCTTAGTCTGACAGTATGAGGAGCTGGTAGAAGCTTTGGGAGATGGTGCCTAGTGGGAGGTCCTAGGTTATTGCTATTTCAAGGGGATTGTGGGACCCTAGACTCTCCTTGCTGTTTCTTTTTTGCTTTCCAGCCATGAAGTAAGCAGTTTTGCTCTGCCACATGCCTCTACTGTGATGTGTTACCACAGGTCCAAAGCAGTAGGGGTCAATTGATCATGGGACAAAACCTCCAAAACTGTGAGCCAGGCTAAACCTTTTCTCACTATAAATTGATTATCTCAGGTATTTGTTACAGTAATGTTATCTGACTAACATAGACAAATGGCCTTATCTCTTTGCATGTCTAGTTAATTTTGCATCATATGCTGAACATTGTATATGGGATACCATAAGAACCATAGATGCTTTAGATAATGCTATCCTTCACCAAAGGTAGCTCTCCTTTCTTCTTTTAGGCACAAGGAGTGAGCTACTGATCATAATCCAATCAGGAATTGAGCATGGTTAGGCTTGTGTTAGAGTTTTAGTAAGATTCAGTCTTACTTAGTTTTTCCAATTTCCAAGCCTGATCTTTCCAAGCATTGGATTGAAGGTCTCTTGGGTCTTTGTCTCTTAACCCCTGAAAGACTGTGAGAAGTTCTGTTATTCTTTTCAGAGAATCTCCACTTACCTCCTTAGTGTCCTACTGCATGTAGCTTCAATATATGGCAGATGTTTTGAAGGTGAGACTGGCTCAGTGAGTTTATATCACAGAGATTAATGCCTGCCCCTCATTTTGGAGTCTGTTTCCTAAGCAACCCGGAGTAGAGGAAAATTCACTTTATATTTTAGGAGCTTTTGTTTTAATCCTTGGTCCACACAACTCTAGCACTCAGCAAATGTCCCATGTGAAAATTGGCCATGTATTTGAAGTTCCTCAAGTTTCCAAATGCCACACTCCATTGAAAGCTTTGAACAAAGGCTCACTTAGCACAGAGGCCTCTGCTTGGACCAAGGCCATGGCGAGTTTGTGTTCAGAAGTTAAAATTCCTCTGCAGTAAAAATTTCTGGAAATTGTCATTGTACCTCAAAATGATTCTATTTTATCTGGAATTTCCATTCACCTTGTCTTTCATTTCCTTCCGTATCTTCCTGATAGCCACAAAACATAATTTTTAGAATTAATATGTCATTTTTTATTTGTTGCTTCAGGATAATTCACCTGCTACAACATATGGTACTCTACTAAAAAATCTGTGCATTATGATTTTAACATACATAACTGATGTTCTGTTTTATATCTTGTTCTTCTTACTATTTATTTATTTATTTTATTTTTTAGTACTGGGGATTGAACCCAGGGGCATTCTGCCTCCGAGCTTCACCCCCAGTCTTATTTTTTATTCTTTATTTTGAAACAAGGTCTCATTAAGTGGTGGAGGGCCTCCCTAAGTAGCTGAGGCTGGCCACGAACCCGTATCCTCCAGTCTCAGCCTCCCAAGTACTGGGATTACAAGTGTGTACCACCACAACTGGCTTCTTAACTTTTTTTTTAGAACTCAGCTACATACACAGTTATTGTTTTTACTGCTGTAACATACTTCTTTTTACCTACTCACATGTCTGTTGATGGACACTCTTTTTGCTTCTACACTTTTTTTTTTTTTTGCGGTACTGGAGATTGAACTCAGGGGCATTCTACCTCCAAGCTATACCCCCAGCCGGATTTTTTATTCTTTATTTTGAAACAGGGTCTCACTAAGTTGAGGAGTGCCTCACTAAGTAGCTGAGGCTGGCCTCGAACCCGGATCCTCCAGTCTCAGCCTCCCGAATGCTGGGATTACAAGTGTGCGCCACCATGCCCGGCTCACAAAATTATGTTCAAGAAATTGGCTTTGGGGTTTGATTGGCAGTGAAAGATTCACATTCCAGAAGACTTACTTGGATGGCTTTTGGCAAAAGGTCCCAATATGGCAGGGGCCTTACTTCCTCAGTGCAGAGCCCTTGCCATAGGGCTGATTGAGTGTTCTCACTACCTGACACCTGGCCTATTCTGAAGTACACAATCTGAGAGAGAACAAGGCAGAAACATAAATGTATCAGACCCTGCAAAAATCCCAGAGCTGTTGCTGGAGACTTTGGACTTGCCCTTTGTGAAGCTGCTGAGGAGGATGCCAAAGAGAAAAGACATAGAATCAAGGACCTTTCATCTGGTGATGACAATGTTGAATCAAGTCACAAGAACATCAATATCATGCATGTTAGTGCATGAGAGAGCAATGGCTAAATACCTCACAATAGGGCAGTTATAATACAAAGCACAATGTCTGTTGAACTAGGAAGCCTCATTCCAAGTACTACAGCTACCAGCAGGTAGCTCACTTGGGCTGTGATGACTGCAGCTGTCAGTCAGTATGTAACAGTCCTCCATGAAGAATGTAAGGAAACAGAGAGTGACATGCTGTCCTCAACACAAAGGTGTGTTTAGGGGCAATAATAGAACAGCCACAGAGATCCACAAATGATCAATTTCTGATGTAGTACATGGTGTGCAGCTGAGAATTAAGAAAAAAGAGTGATCAAGACCAGGCTTCTCACTATGATCCTCAAAAGAGGAAGAGCTGGAACCCTGGCTGGCGTGTTCCCTTGGGATGCAATCCATCCCTGTAGAGTAATTTTCTGCCACTCTTTTCCAGGATGGAGGCCTGTGGTGAGGCTAGGTGTGGGCATCTCCCCCATCAACTGAGTAGTGTGTTTTGCTCATCTCACTACTCCTAACATTTGCCAGGAGCCCGGCCAGCTAGGGAATGTTCCAGAGAAGAGGATGGTTACAGGGAATGGGTAGCACCTGAAGATTTTATTGCCTACAATTATTTCTCATATTTTGTGATAAATCTTTTGTGTGTTTTCTTTCTTGGTTTTGTACATGTATTTTGCTTCCATAATCTACTCTTCCTTCTCAGAGAGATAATTCCACAATACTTGTTAGAATGTGGTGATGTAAAATAAATGTTATTCCAAGTATAAGAAGTACTATGTACTGTGATTATAGTTATCCTACTTAATGAGTGACATGTTATGTCCTAATGTATCAAGTGAGGAATAAAAATAACCCCTAAGGTATATTGTAAACATAAAATGGATAATGTGCATGAAAATATTTTTTCAAAATCTCAGTTGCCATAGAAACATGAGTTGTCCTTAGGCATCTGGAAATCATCTTTGTTTTTTCTTTATTTTTGAAAAAACTCTGTTGTAGGTGCTCATGTACCATGTCTATGGTATGGGCACAATGCCGAAGAAGAAGAAGGAGGAGGAGGAGGAGGAGGAGGAGGAGGAGGAGGAGGAGGAGGAGGAGGAGAGGGAGGAGGAAGAAGAGGAGGAGGAAAGAACTAAGTATTACACATACCCATACCCATGTGTATTATCCCAGTTATGAGTATCAAAAATTATATATGAGTTCCTGGGTATATTTATTGAAAGCAAAATAAAATATGAAAAGAGGCAAGATAGAGTACTTTATGTATTTATGCCAATAACTAGGTTTGCTCTGCATATGAAATTGTATACAACAGATTGGTAGTTGGACTCAAGCCCTGGGATGGCTAAAGAGCCAGTAACTGTGACTCTAAGCAAGGAACAGTATTCTACTGGAGAGGGATCTGTTTTTATCAACTGAAAATTTTGTAGCTTTAAAAATTGGGCAAATTACACTTGGAATATAGCTTGTCTTCAGTAAAATAAGGGAACTAAGGAAAAAAGACAAGATGTATTATTGCCCCTTCTGTGCTCAGAGGAACTCAGGAACATTCAGGTAAGGCCAGGGTTAAAATTAGGTGGAACTAGAAATAGACTAGAACTCACACAGATTTGATTAGGGAGCTTCCTGTGTATTCTTTATGTTGAAGTCCCAAGAAATCTTGTCTGTCCTTGTTTTCTTCTCATCTCACAGTTTTCCACCCAGAGTCTCAACCACTCTCATTGCTTCATAATTTTTATATTTTTATGTTTTGTTCCCTAAACCACTGTGTATTGACTTTACACTTTAGAGTCAACCTACGGTCAAGTTAGAAAAACTTGCACTTGATGAAAATTATTTTGATGCTCACGAGGATTGTAGAGAATTCTTGAGACATTTCAAGCACAAAGGCAGGCTAAAGTCTGGTGTTTAAATAGCAATTACTTTTAAAACTATAAAACTCTTAGAAGAACATACTGGGATAAGTTTTCATGACCTTGGATTTGGCAGTGGATTCTTAGATTTGACACTGAAAGCCTAAGCAACAAAACTAAAAATAGATAAATTAGACATTTCTCCAAAGAAAATATGTAAATTGGCAAAAGCATGTGAAAAGATGCTCAATAGTTATCAGAGAACTACAAATTAAATTCCCAATAAGATAGCACTTCACACCTAGTAGGATAGCTGCAATAAAAAAAAAAAGATGAGCAATAATAAATGTTCATTATGATGTGGAGAAATTGGAATCTTCATGCTTTATTGAGGTATAATTCACATGTCTTACAATTTATCCATTTAAAGTGTATAATCTGGTGGTTTTTGGTATGTTCACAGAATTGTGACACTATTTCCACAATTGATTTTAGAGCATTTTCATCACCCAAGAAAAAAAACTCCATAACCATTAGCAGTAATTTATAATTCCTCCCCATTACATACCTATCTGGGTCCCAAGCTATCCTTTATTTATTTTCTATCTCTTTCTTTGTCCTATGCTGGACTCTCTCCCCTTTCTATCCAAACATTATTATAAATCCTTTAACTAACATCTTCCTATCTCTTCTCTGCCCTAAACACCATTCCACTTTGTCCATTTATGAGATTGGCCTTTTAAGTTTTTACCATGAATGAAATCATGTGGTATTTGTTTTTCTGTCTTTGGCTTATTTCACTTGACAAGTTGATTCATATTTTTGCAAATGTCAGGATTTTGTTCTTTTTAATGATCAATAGTATTTCATTGTACATATACATACTATGTTTCCTTCCTTCCCTTCCTTCTTCCCTCCCTCTCTTCTTTCTTTTCTTTCTTTCTTTGTCCTAAGGATTGAATCCAGGGGCATTCTACCTCTGAGCCTACACCCCCAGCTCTTTTTATTTCTTATTTGGAAACAGGGTCTCACTATGTTGCCGAAAGTCTCACTAAGTTGCTGAAGCTGGCTTTGAACCTGTGATTCTCCTGTCTCAGCCTCCCTGGCTGTCTTTTTTATTCTTTATTTTGAAACAGGGTCTCACTAAGTTGTGGAAGTCCTCACTAAGTAGGTGAGGCTGGCTGCGAACCTGTAATCCTCCTGTCTCAGTCTCCCAAGTACTAGGATTACCAGTGTGCGCCACCATGCCAGGCTGTAGTGTTACATTTTAAAACACATGATTTCACCTCTCCCCCTCCTACCCATCCCATTAGCAATACCTTTCCTAACTATAATTCTTCTTCTCAGGTATAAGAGAGTCTGTAAGTTTAGGTTGAAGTAGTAAAGACAGGGAAATCCACATTGCATCATAAACTTTTACCTTCAATTATGGTGCCAGAAATGGCCTTATTGATAAGCCCAACTCTCTGAGTTGTGCATTATTACCCCATGTTAAGATAAGAGATTTGAAGTTGGGGGAGAGGTTAAGCAAATTACTTCTGTCATTTATGGGGGACGGGGCTGAGCCAGGATTTGTACTGAGATCAGTCTGATTCCAAAGTTTACCATCTGAGTCCTTAGCAGGACCACATGACTTGACATTCAGCTGGGATATGTCTGGGAGCAAAGCAGGAGGGCTGCTTTTAGAGCAATATCAGCAAAAATGCAAAGTAGGGAACCCTGGAAGTCCTCCCCGCCCAGAGAAGCAGCAAGTAAACTGGCAAAAGCATTAAGAATCAACTTTCTTAGGACTTCAGGTACTAAGAAGCCTTGCAGCAATCAGGGAACACATAATTAAGGAAAACAAACTGCATGTCAGTGAGAGCTTTGTGGCATTTTAACTTGTGCTGACGCCTCTCCTGAGCTAGCCTTTTGGAAACAGCCTTGCTGACAGCACAGCCCACACTCCTGGCATGGCGGCCGGGGGTTGGGGGTGGGGTGGCACCACAGACATCGCTCGCAGCGAAACTGAAATGTTCTGTTTGTAGAAGTTTATGGTCAACAACACGGCTTTTTTTTTTTTTAACTCAAGGTTACAGTTTTATTTTGTCATGTTTACATTTTCTTCACCTAACTGATGGGTACAAGAGTATCCTTTTTTCTCTCCATACATTTTTATCAAAATCTTTAAAAATATGTATTTAACTGACACGTATTAATTATACACACTTATGGGGGACTGTGGGTTATTTCAATACATGTATGCTAAGTGGTCAGATAGGGTAACTGCATATCTATCGTCTCAGACCTATATCATTTCTTTGTGTTGGGAATATTCAAAATCTTCTCTATTAGCTATTTTTAAAAATTCAATTAATTGTGTCAATCATAGTTATCACTCTCCTGTTCTATAGAATATTAAGTTATTCCTCCTAACCAGCTGTGCCCCTGTACCAATTAGCAATATGGTTCTTGATATATCTCTCCATGGTGGAATTATTACTACAGTGAGCAACTTATTTATTTATTTTTGTGGTACTAGGGGCTGAACCCAGGGGCATTCTACCTCCGAGCCACACCCCCAGCCCTATTTTTTATTCTCTATTTTGAAACAGGGTCTCACTAAGTTGTGGAGGGCCTCACTAAGTAGCTGAGGCTGGCCAGGTACCAGGAACTTCCAGTTTCAGCCTCCAAAGTACTGGGATTACGAGCATGCGCCACGATGCCTGGCTAGCAATATAGTATATTTATGATCTCATAGTTATCTCTTTCTGGTGGTAAGAACAGCTAAAATCCCTCCAGTAAAAATTTCAGTATACAATGCACTGTGATTAACTGCAGTCAGTCCTCATGCTGCACGTTAGTTCTCTAGACCCGTACATCCTACATCACTTTAGTTTGTACCCTTCAGCCTGCACGTCCCCTTTGCAGGCCCCTCCTACTTCTGGTAGCCACTGTTATATTCTCCGTTTCTATGTATTCAGCCCCCCTGCCCTTAGATTCCATGTGTAAGAGGGATTCTGTGCTTATTTTCCTTTCTACATCTGGCTTATTTCACTTAGCATAATATCCTCCATGTTTATCCATGTTGTTGCAAATGGTAGTATCCTTTTTAAAAGCTGAATAATATTGCAGTGTGTGGGTATGTATAAGCACACAATGTCTATAGGTATATATATTATAATTTTTTATCCATTAATCTATCTACAGATACTAAGATAAATTAAGGTTGCTTGTTTGGCCTCTCTGGTGACTCTCTGTGAGAAGCTCAAAGGGCTTTCCTGGAATCCTTCCAGGACTGAAGTGACTTTCTGAGGTATTAAATGCAGTAGGGCTTGGTGAAACTCTTTAAAGGCAAATACATGGGTTAGGCTCTGGGTTCATATTCTAGTACTGCAAAAACAAAAAGCAATAAAGGCAAACATATTAGTTACAGCCTGAAGCAAAAGATGACAACTGGGGCAAACAATACATTCACCAAAAAGCCTGAAAGACTGAAGAGTGAGATGCTATGGGAAATAAGGGCCTTTTAAAGTTCCCACATATTCCTGAGATTCTAAAAAGCTACATGCATGCCCAGGACTGGACAATTTAGATTTCCAAAGTCAGAGATTAATGGCCCCCACCCTGGGGTGTTGCTGGGATAATCTCAGGTTCAACTGGGAAGCACTGAATGAAGAATGAAAATAAGGGGGCTAGTCATGGAAGCAGCCAGGGGGACATTGAGTAATTTTTTTTTTTCTGAAAAGGGGGCTGTAAACCAGTAAGTTTGGGAATCTATGCAAACTCTCACCTTTGGCTAGCCTTTGGGTAGAATTACATATAATAGCCTAAAAGCAGAAATAATCCAAAGGCCATCAACTGGTAAATGGATACATAAAATGTCATATATCCATAGAATGGAATATTACTCCACCATAAAAAGGAATGAAGTTAGCCGGGTGTGATGGTGCACTCTTGTAATCCCAGCATTTGGGAGGCTGAGACCGGAGGATCCGGGTTCGTGGCCAGCCTCAGCTACCTAGTGAGGCACTCCGCATCTTAGTGAGACCCTGTTTCAAAATAAAGAATAAAAAATAGTGCTGGGGGTATAGCTCGAAGGTAGAATGTCCCTGAATTCAATCCCCAGTACCGCAAAAAAAAAAAAAAAAAAAAAAAGGAATGAAGTTTTGATACACGTTACAACATGTATAAATCTCCAAAACATGCTAAGTAAAAGAAGTCAGTCACAAAAGGCCGCATATTGTTTAAATCAATTTAAATGGAACATCCAGAATAGGGATATCCATAAGAGGGAGAAATCAGGTTAGTGATTGCCAGGGGCTAGAGGTAGGAGGGATAATACTGAGTGATTGCTTAATTTGTATATGGTTTATTTTAGAGAGCTGATAGGATATTCTGGAAGTAAATAATGTTAATAGTTGCATACTATTATCAATGTACTAAAAGTCTCTGTATGTAAACTTTAAAATGCTTAAAATAGTAAAATTTATCTTATGTGAACTTTACTCAAATAAAATAAGATAAATAAAATAATTAAAAGGAGTGTTCTAATAAATTTTAAACACATTTGAAGTGAATCCTCTGTAGCAATATTCTCTGCAGTGCTTTCAGTTCAGAGGAGCTTTCCCTGGTATTGCATCATCCAGACAGGAATCCTCCAAGGTTCTTCGACTAGTCAACTTTTAATGAGCCCTGAGACCTCATTTGCTCTTGAGTCTCAAGAAGAGTCTGCCTCATGGGTTTATTTGAAGTTTGTCATAATGAACTGTTTTTTTTCCACTTGTAACTTTTGTGCAGTGGGATTGAGAACAGGGATTAGAATTTATTAATGACTCTGAAAGATGTGGCAACATTCTAAGTAAAAAAGTCTGTAAATGAGGCATTATTACTGCTGGGCCCTGGTTGAATACAGGCCACAGAGAAGGAACAAATCACTGATAAGTGTGAGCATATATTCTTAAGCAGAAATGCCTTGCTAGAAAGAACATGGGCTTTGGCACTTGTGTCATGACTCCATTACTTCTGCAAGGGAAAACCTTCCAGTTCTTAACTTTGTTCAAAATATACATAGCTTATGTGTTAACTGAAGTTCGAATATCTCCAAGTAGGAATTAGTTGCTATGGCTAAAAGTCTGTCCTCATTAAAATATGTTTATTTAATTATTTTTGTGTGTGGTACTGGGGATAGAACCCAGGGGCAATCTATCTTCAAGCTAAATCCCCACCCTTTATTATTTCTTTGTTTTGAAACAGGATCTTTCTAGGTTGCTGAGAGTCCCAGTTGCTGAGGCTGGTCTTGAACCTGTGATCCTCCTGTCTCAGACTCCCTGGTACTGGGATTACAGGCACACGCTTGTCTTAGAATATGTTATTTTTAACATTTAACATTTAACATATTAATGTAATATAAATTCCTAATAAAAATAAGAAGGAATGTGGAGTACAAGTAGCCACATACCAACTTTACTAATCGTTGAAGGAATGAGTTTTATCAGACTCTTTCCTGAAACTGATAGACAGTGAGTGGAATTTTGGGAAGCCAGGGCTGATGTCTACAGAACAGAATTGGGTATTCACATAGTTGTTTTTGCTATATAATTTATGATTTTCTAGAATGCTTTCTTGATGATTGCCATTCTGG